>JAQMRL010000008.1:63853040-63980540 GCA_035578175.1 Catonia carolina | reverse complement strand
TACTTTTCAATACGCCCTCGTATATGTAGGTGTATACATGTATCGAAAGTGGACAAATACCCTCTTTACCCCCTTCTGGATACGTGCCTTCATGGGCTGAACGAAATCGTTGAAAAACCATGCTAAAATTTTCACAACTCTTCTGTTATTAAGTAGCTACATTTTAGGAAAAGGTTATTCAGAATCAATCCTGTAAGATGCGAGACAAACTCGACCAAAAGACCCTTTGTTATAGGAGTTAAATGAATTTCAAATTTTTGATACTCCCATAACTCTTGGAAAAATCTTCCTTCCTACTGGAAGGAATTAATAAATACGATCATATAAAGCATACGATTAGAAACAAAGAACATGAACGCACTTTCTCTTTCTTTTCAATCTCCTTATTACAATTTCCCTCCTCTTTTCAGCAATATATATAGGCTAGTACTACATTATCCATAATACAAATAAAAATTTTTACGAGATACTAAATCATACGGTTTTAAAAGCTATACATATAAATAAACAAAATCTTCTCATTCAACTCTACTGTTACGAAATATAAATAAATAACTAAAATTTTTATTACTTTGGGGTAAAAATTAAATACCCCAAAAATACATTTAACATTTAGTCAAGTCTCTCGATTGTTTAGTTAGCATTTAGTTTACTTTCACAAAATAGGATTGTATTTTTTTATCTTTTACACGTTATTATAGTGTATCAACACACATGAACAGAGTAACAGTTGGATTTAAAATCTAAATAAACATAATAAACCACGCTTTCAAAATTCAATCTTTTTACAATGCTTCTAGATATAAACAATATTCTGTACCATCCGCTAATGCTTAACTTTTAAGTGTTTATTTATAATGGATCTTCATTTTAAACTTATTTCTTTTTCACTTAACTTCTATTTTCGTACTTTTATATTATTAGTCTTTTATTCATATTAAAAATGGTATTAACATCAACCTTCTCTTTTTGATTCTATTAATATTTTTATTTTTAATTTATTATTTTTTGTAAATTATTATTATTAGCTCTTTTATTGTTTCTATAAAAATATTAAATATTATGTTGGAAACAATATATAATCACTCAATTTAGGCATAATATCTATTTTACTTTATTTCGTCTAATCTGACAAAAATAAACCCAAATCGCAATCCAAGGGTATTTTGGGTTAATTATATTTCTGTTTTAATTTTTACTTTTTCTTGCCTTAATGAATGTATTGTTTTTATCTCGATTTTTTGAAATCAAGTTTTAACCGCAGATACACGTTTTCAGGCTCCCTGAATCCAAAAAATATTTTTAACGATTGTTGTCTGTTTTTATTTGTGAACAAAATATCTCAAGAACGGAATAGCGTACGAAGTTAGAAATTTAAACTTAAGTTAGGTTGGTACAACAAGTATTTTCGTCAAAACCGGTCAACCAGAAATAGTAGTGTATTCGGGCAATTTTTCACTTTTTTGTGATTTTTTTTTTAAATGGCTCCTATGATTTTTAAAAAATCGCCACATTTAATACATCTTATATGCTCTACAAGATATGGTAAGTGTGGTAAGATATGATGAGTCAACTGAAATTTTTGGGGGCTGTGCTCTAGTGGTAAATGGTAAATTCTAAATAGTGGTAAATTCTTTAAGATTGCGGCTTTAATATGCATTTTAAAAATGTATATAATAAAAAATATAGATAATTTAAAAACCTACAACTTTTATTGCAAACATTTTTTTGTAAAACGCTTAGTTTAGCGGTAATTAGCGATTTCTTGTTTTTTTCTCACGGAAAGTGTAAAAAATCGATTTTTTACGATTTCAGCCTTAGCATACATTTTACAACAAAAGTGTATATAATCAAATTTATAGTAAATTAAAAGATCTACAACTTTTATTTAGAGCATTTTTCTCTACAGAGCCTAGTTTAGCGTGAAAGAGTGATTTTCTGTATTTTTAAGTCAAACTGAGGTTGATTTTCATTTTGCGTTTTTCACTTATGATTAAAATTAGGTTATGATTATTGAGGTTAGTTTTTTGTTTGTTTCTAATGTTTTATTACTAATGTTAGGTTATATTGTTAATTATTTGCATTGGGAAGAGAAAGTCGTATTGGTAACGTACATTTCACGATACGTTAACCAATGATCTACAGAGGCGGTCTGCATAAAACGTATAGCCTATATTTGTTTTGAAAAAGTATTGTTCATAGTAAAATAAGCTCAAAAACTGTGATGATGATAATACCAAAAATGATGAAAATAACTAAATTTTTTTGTTTTTTATTTTATGAATTTTCTGGTAATCACTTTTTAAAAATAGTTGAATAGCAGTAAGAAAAATAATTAATCGTAAAATTCAACTGTAATAAATTACACAATAATAACATTGAAGTCAAATAGGCAGCACTGTAAATTTAAATTCTAACCATCAATTTCTGGATTAGGTATCATCATTAATAGGTGAACAAATTATTCAAGCCTTCTTGTATAAAAAAATAAGTAATTTTTACATCACTATTTTAATTATAAGGTTAAGACAATTAAAAAGATTACTTTCAGGGAAAATGTACAAATGTTTTTCTTACAAACAATACAGTAAAATAAAGGAAATCAATGGTATGATTTTTTTAAATAATTTAATTTAAAAAGGGTTATTCCCTACTGTTATTTCTTCCGCTTGGTCACTAAATTTTTCATAGATAATTGTGTAATTATTGTAAAAGACTATGATTTAAAAAAAAGTTTTCTTTATTTTGGTTTTCTTATAAAAAAAAGGATTAAATGAGTCATCAAAACTCATTCATTTTCCTTTGGTACCAGTTGATAGATTTAATATCTCTGTACAGGAAAGTTTTAGTTTAAAACAGTTATTTTCACGACTGAACTATCGTACTACTGTGCTTTAGTTGTTACTCACCGTTCTTGTAAGAACGGCTAAATTTGTTTTTAATATAAGGGGACCGTAACTGCCTATATAACTACATGTTAAATTTTCGCAACTTTTCACAAAAACTATAAAAATTAAACTTCAGACTTTTATTTAGTTCCTCACGGGAGCTTATTTTTTAATGAAGTATTAAAAATTGTTTATTAATTTTTATAAAAAGTACAAATAACTCCGAGAAAATAATGAAAAAGTCGTAAAATTGTTTTATGGACAATTCTTAAATAATCTTGCGTGCGGACTAGCACATAATGAGTAGAATGTGCCTGAAAATTTCATACTGTTATCTAACCGTCCCTGAGAAAACTTGCATAAACTTTCAGAAGTCATGATTTTCCGCAAACTGACTGTAAATTGTAACTTATACTTTTTTAATAACGTCCAGCGCTGTAAGATGGTTGGCCTGGATCCTCTTCTTGAAGATATAAATCTTCAAGTTTTTTCTTTTTAAACTCCTCTTCTCCCGTATTTGTTTTTCAAATTCAGACATTTTTTTAGCGCCTTCTATTCGTCCTGAATCCAGTCTTTCCATTGCACGAAACATGTTCTTTTCAGGTTTCAGCCCCACTTCTTCGTACAATCATATAATGTTTATATTCGTAAAAATTGCACTACCACCATAAATAATTTATCAAAACACTCAGAATACTATGCAGTTTCATAAAATGAAAAAACAAGGTATGTGAAAAAATTATTTTTCCCCAGTTACGGTCCCCTTAAATCATTTATTTAATGATAGGGGTTTGAAACCCAAGAACATTGTGCGAATTTATTCGCACGAGTCCACTATGCTAGTTACACATTAATTTATTGCTGTGGGTTGTGATAATATCGTTTTTTTTTTATTTTGGGCTTAATGTCATTTAGAATACAATAACGTCACGAACGTAAAAAGTAAGCAGGTAGAAATTAAGGGTTTTTTTCTTTCTTATAACTTCTTTGTACTTTCACTCTTTTGTATCTGCTCATAACAGACAGGTGGCGTGTGAAATTATTTACACTCAATCTGTTCGTTACAGGGCTAAAATAAATAATTCTGTTTCTTATCACATGGTCAGCCAATTAAATGACTGAATCATTTAAGAACAGAAGAGGTAAAGGTGTAGAAGATACTAATCCGAGTTATCTCCTCTGAAAGTAATGAATTTCATTACATAGCCAGACACTGTGGTGAATGAAGTGAAGGTGTCATTTGCAGAGTAGAAAATTTGTGCTTTTCAGTGGGCCCGGCATGCTGTTAAGCGTACTTTTCCACTCAGTGAGGAAGGCAATGGTAAACCTCCTCTTTTCTTGTTTTACTTAGTAAAACCTCCACAGGTTCAAACCAGGGTTTAGGCTCATGACCTAAACAACAGCATCTTTTGTATAAATGTCCGACCCGAGCCCGGTTTATCCGAATTTCGGTATCTTGAGACCCAAAATAACGAGGGGTTACAGTTCTGTAGATATTTTTAAATTCGCAATCAATATTTGTCAATTTTTTTATAAAATTAGTATATTTTAATTTACAAAATTATATAACGTGTGTAATGGAAAATTTATATTTGATTATAGACTACACTTAAAGTCTTTCAATCGATACAGCTATAGTAACAAAATATATATTTCAATTAATTAATAATTATTAACAACGTTGTTTTAACAACTGTATCGATACAGGTGACTAACATTATAGCTATATTATTGACATAATAACAATATAGCAGTAAAAAGTTGCACGAACATTTTGTAGTTTATTCGTGGGTATAAGAGGGATAAGGGGGAGGGGTTCAGTTAGTTAAACCATCATTTGTTTCCCTACGAACTTATACACTTATTTGGTAATTCCTCCCTATCGGTGGAGAGGAGTAAAGTAAGGTAATTTGTCTTCAACCCCCTCTTACTCTTATGAAAAACTCAAACCCCACCCACCCACCCACAACGAAAACTATACTGTTATATAGGCAATTAATAGCCATCCTAACTTACCTACTGCGTTAAAATATTTATTTATTTATCAACTATTTAATAAATAATAACAGGCCGAAGTAACTTTTATAATAGCCTACTTAAGCACCATTTATTTGCCCCTTGACTTAAAAAAAATATTAACTAATTCTAACAACAATGAAATGACAGAATTATTATATCACAAGGTTTTATATTTTTGACACAGAAATAAAAAAATAAATATGATTACATATAATTTTCATTTATAAATAAATATTCCATTTTCTTCTTGCTTAAAAACTTAAATTCACAAGGCGTCTAAAAAGTAAGTAAGTAATTTCATTCAAAATTAAAAAAACCTAGAAGACGATAAATGAAGGTTATATTTCAAAAAAATGTTTAAAAAAATTCCTCGTTCTAGTCATCAAACAAACTACATACTTAATTTTAAATTATGTATAAAATGTTGTTGTTTAGGTCATCAGCCGAAAGGCTGGTTTGAACCTGTAGAGGTTTTACTAAGTTAAACGAGGAGTGAGGTGATTTACCATTGCCTTCCTCACCGAATGGAAAAGTACGCTTATCAGCATGCCGGGCCCTCTGAAAAGCACATATTTTCCACTCTGTAAATGACACCTTCACTTCATTCACCACAGGGTCTGGCTGTATAATGAAATTCATTACTTTCAGAGGAGATAACTCTGATTAGTGTCTTTTACACCTCTATCTCTTCTGATCTTTAATAATTCAGTCATTTAATGGCTGACAATGTGATAAGAAACAGAACTATGTATTTTAGCCCTGCAACGAACAGATTGAGTTTACATAATTTGACACTCCACCTGTCTGTTTTGGGCAGATATATAAAATATAGACTATTAAATTCTTTTTTGAGTTAAGACATATAGGCCTAATATCTATTTTAATTATTAAACATTCTTAACTAAAAAATTAAAATTATAAACTAATTTATTATTGATTATGAAAAAAAAAAAATTTTGTGTGAAACACTCACACGACTTTCTCTTGCCAATGCAAATAATGAACAATATAATCTAATATTAGTAATAAAACATTAGAAATAAACAAAAAAAACTAACCTCAAAAAACATAACCTTATTTTAATCATGTTTTGCAGAACAGTCGGATGTTAAACTAAAAAAAAAATTTTTTTAATCATGAATGAATGATGCAAAATGAAAACCAACATTAGTTTGGCTTAATAATACGGAAAATCACTCTTTGCCGCTAAACTAGGCTCTGTAGAGAAAAATCCTTTAAATAAAAGTTGTAGATTTTTTAATTTACTATAAATTTAATTATATGTATTTTTGTCGTAAAATGGATACTATGGTCGAAATCTTAAAAAAATAGATTTTTTTTACAGATTTCCATGAAAAAAAACAGAAAATCACTGATTACCGCTAAACTAAGTGTTGTATAAAAAAATGTTTAGAATAAAAGTTGTAAACTTTTAAATTGTGTATAAATTTTATTATAATATACACTTTTGCGCTAAAACGCCCATTAAGGCTGGAATCTTAAAAAATAAACATTTTTTCTACGAGAGAACAGCCCCCTCAAGAATTTCAGCAGACATGGAACCTACCCTATCTTGTAGAATACAAATTGTAGTAAAAGAGGTGATTTAAAAAAAATTGTAGAAGTCGTTTTTTAGAAAATCGCAAAAAAGTCAAAAATAACACGAATAAACTACTACTTCCGGTTGACCGATTTTGATGAAAATGTTCCTGTCGGGTCCGGTAGTAGTATCTAACATAGGTTTCAAGTTTCAACTTCATACGATGTTCCGTTCCTGAGATATTTTGTTTACACACACACGCGCGCGCGCGCACACACACACACACACACACAGACTAATCGCTTTTTTTTAATTCCTAGTATGTGTACGTTGCAATCTGTTCAATTCAAAACAATAAGCAACCCCATGACCCAATGAGATGAGGATGATATGTATTACGTGTAAATGAGTTGTAGTCTTGTACAGACTCAGGCTGACCATTCCTGAGAGAGTATGGTTAATTGATCCCCAATCTCTCAGGAGTATGGTTAATAAAACCATACTCTCTCCCCTGAGAGAGTATGGTTAATTGATCCCCACATCATGCGGTCTTGGGTTCGAATCCCATTCAGGCACGGCATCTTTTCATACGTTACAAAAAAAATCATTTCATCCTTCACCGTCTGCATTAGCAGTAATTGCAGAACAGTCGGACGTTAAACCCAAAAAAAAAAAAAAAAAAATTGATCCCCAACCATCAAAGTACACCGGTAACCACTGCCTAGTATTCAAATCCGTATAAAAGTAACTATCTTTTCTAGGATTTGAACCAGGAACCTTCGTCTCCGAAAATCAGCTGTTAAACAGCTGATTTTGGTGACGACTTTACATCTAGACCAACCCGGTGGGTCAACCAATCGCTAAAAACATGTTTTTTTTTGTTAAGGGGGTCTGAAAACGTGTAGATCCGGCGAAAACTCGATTTCGAAAAGTCGACATGAAAACGACACTTTCCTTTTTATATATTCATATAGGCAAGCGAAAGTAAAAAATTTTGTATTCAAATTATAAATAATATGAATATTATTTTCCAAAATAGAAAAATAATAAACATAATCAGGAAAAGATTACAGTTCTACGGGCACATAATACAGGATGGAAAACACCAGATTAACAAACTGTGTTTTCAAATTTCTTATTTAACTTTCGTAAATGTTGTCGAGTCAGTAACGACACACCTGGATACTTATCAATAAATTCTTCCAGTAATTTAGCAGTATTTTTATTATGTTTCCACCACAACGGAAGCATAGAAACTCGTTGTTCAGTTGTAAACATTTTAAAAGTACCGTTACGAAGGAAACACGGAGACGTACCTCACACTAGCCACTGTTACAGACAACTAATGAATGTTGTACGTGATGCTGCCAACCTTACACTATGACCAGCTTATCAAAATGAAATATCCCATCTCATGGGGATACCGACATATCGCCCACCCGGTGGAGTTAAAAGTAATTTTGAGAATTTGATCTTTAATTAAGTTTCAGATTGTGTTGTTAAGGTCAACAGCCAAAAGGCTGGTTTGAACTTCTAGAGGTTTTACTAAGTAAAAACGAGGAGTGAGGTGGTTTACTATTGCCTTCCTCACTGAGTTGAAAGAGTATGCTTATCAGCACGCCAGGCCCTCCGAAAAGCACCCACTTTCCACCTTGCCAGTGACACATTCACTTCATTCACCACAGGGTCTGGCTGTATAGTGAAATTCATTACTCTTAAAGGAGATAACTCTGACTAGTGTCTTTTACACCTCTACCTTTTCTGTTTTTAAACAGTTCAGTCATATTTTAAATAGTTCAGCTGACTATGTGATAAGAAACAGAACCATTTTTTTGTAGCCCTGAAAAAGTTTCAGATTGATTTGTTCATTAAATGACGAAAAGTAGATACATGTAAAAAGTTTATGAAGTTTAGGAAAATATCTCATTAAAAATGATAAATATATTTTTCCACTCAACTGAAGATAAAAATCTTAGCAATAAATTCTACTAAAATTTATTTATCGTATATCCTATAGTTCAGGTTAATATTTTCTTCCATTATTATGCCTCATCCCTTCTTTTAACAAATTTAAAAATCGTTTTATATTTTAAAATATAGATCTATGGTTGTAAAAATATTTCAATAAAATGATTCATTTCTTTATCGCTGTTAATATTATGGTTATTATATATTATAGTTTAAGGTTCAGAGTGTTGTTACTGAATTCATTATTAATTTGGTTCATTATCAAACCAAACCTTTTGAATAGTTTGTTTTAAATTACAGTCTGTTAGTATTATAATCTAAGTAACGTTGGGCAATTTACAAAAAACATAATGAATTATAAATTGTAAGGTTTTCTAATCATTTTCCTTGCTTTCTACTTCTTCATCCCTGTCTAAAGGTATAAAACCTTATTATTCATCTATTGTGGATGTTTCAGATTTCTTTTTTTATTATTAATGAGTTTGTAATAAAACAGGGTGCAATGTTAAAGTATTACATTTCAATTTTAGTTATGGACATCTTTTTACTTTCTCTTGCCTACATGAATATAGGGAAAAAGTATTGTTTCCACGTCGATTTTTCGAATCGACTTTTCACCGGATATACACGTTTTTAGACCCACTGAACCTTAGATAACAATTTAGATAACAACCTTAGATAACAACCGAAGTTAGATAACAATAAAACGCTTCACTCAGACCTAAACATACCCTACATAAATGACGTTTTCTTTAAACTCTGTACAAAATTTAGGAAGAAACTCACGAACCACCATAAGCCACTGATCTCAGATCTGGCTATGCAGACTCTCCCAAACAATCCAATAAGACGACTAAAACGTCGATGAAGCCGGGATCTCATCAATTAATGTAGTAGGCCTACTATAAAATTGACTATCCATTGATCTAAATGCTGCACTTATCTGTTCACGTCGGAGTTCTGTCACTGGACTATGTCTCCACTCACGTTTTTTTATCTTGTTAATTTTTTCATATTTTGTGTTATCACATTCACTGATTGCATCTAACAGATTGTGAATTTCTTGATTAAAGAAAAAAGTTAGATAATACTACCGGACCCGACACAAACATTTTCATCCAAATTGGTCAACCGAAAGTAGTAGTATATTCGAGTCATTTTTAACTTTTTAGCGATTTTCTCAAAAACGGCTCCTACGATTTTTTTAAAAAATCGCCTCATTTACTACATTTTTTATGCTCTATAAGATAAAATAGGCGCCAAGTCCGCTGAAATTCTTAGGGAGGCTGTTATCTCGTAGGAAAAGATGGTTTTTTTAAGATTGCGGCCTTAATATGAATTATCGGGAAAAAGTGTACCTACATAATTAAAGTTGTAGAAAATTAAGAAACCTACAACGTTTTTCAAACATTTTTTTGTATAACGCTTAGTTTAGCGGTAGGCCTAATTAGTGGTTTTCTGTTTTTTTTTTCATGAAAATCTGTAAAAGAAATAATTTTTTAAGACTTCAGCCCTAGTATGCGTTTTACGTCAAAAGTGTATAATAAAATTTATAATCCTATTATTATCCTATAATATAATTTATAGGAAATTGAAAGATCTACAACTTTTAATTTAAGAATTTTTCTCTACACAGCCTAGTTTAGCGTGGAAGATTGATTTTCCGTATTATTAAGTCAAACTAAGGTTGATTTTCATTTTTCATCATTCACTCATGATTAAAATTAGGTTATGTTTTTTGTTTATTTCTAATGTTTTATTACTAATGTTAGGTTATAGTGTTCATTATTTGCATTGGCAAGAAAAATTTGTGTGAGTGTTTCACAGCAGATTTTTTAAACTAGTGTAGTATATTTCTACTTGTATGCTATATTTTTTAATCCATTCCAAGAAAGGATGAAGTTTTTAATTCGAGACGAAAGTAGGGCCTATGTTTTTAAAATTGGACTACATTAATTTTAATCTTAGATACTTGGTCGAATTTAAATGATTTTTCTTTCTTATGTTTCGGATTTGTTCCTTTGAAATTTTATTCAAGTTAGTATTTTTCTAGAACTTTGAAAAGGAAACTGGCAAAAACTAGGTGAATAACAACGAATTAATTTTACGATTAAATTCATGGTTCATTATGTAATGAAAGAAAAAAATTCTTTATATTTTGACTCATCGATCGTATGGTCAAATTTTAATGCTTGTATAAAGGGAATTAGAAATTCTGTTCACATATTTATAGTTGTAGTTTAGTATCTTTAATAATACCTTTATCTTTTGGAAGTTAAAAGATCAATAGCACTGCCAAGATTATTATAATAAGCATGATTGATTTAGGCGGGTGGGAGTTTGCTGTGTACTTCGCCACTTCCTCACCTCGCCACTCCCGCCAGTCGAGCAATTTCTCCTCTCTTTCTTCTCCTGTTGACTTGAAACTTATACCTTATTTTAAAGCTTTTATAGCGTATATACTTAGTGTGGTATATACTATGCTGCGGAATAATGGGTATTGACAAAGAGTCAGAAGGATCGCCTAAAAGCGGTGGAGATGAATTTCTGGAGGCGAAACTGTGGTGTGTCGGGGATCGATCGAATTTCGAAATTAGGAGAAGAATTAGCGTTCAAGGAAATATCATGGATACCATATACCGGAAGCAGTTAAAATAATTTGGCTATTTACAGAGGATGGAGGATGGTAGGTGGCCAAAGAGGGTATGGGAGTGGACGCCAGCCGGTAGAAGAAGGAGGGGTAGGCCGGAAGTGACATGGTTGGATGGGGGTGCAGGAGGCAATATCTTTGCGGTGGCTCTCCGATGAGACTGGCGAGATAGAGAGAGGTAGTGCTTAAGAAGGGAGATACGGCTGGGGCTGTAAATCCTCGCATGAATAAATATACATAAATTAAAATATATTATAAAATTATTATTTACGTCTGTCTATTAAGCAGGTTCAGAAGTTTAAGTACGCACGAAGTTGTCTTAAAGCAGATCTGGAGCCAACAGTGAAAATAAGAACTTCTACTGAAAAGCCGAGGCTGATATTTTTTAACAAGAAAAATATGCTTTTAATAATAACAATTTCACTTTCTGTAAAATATAAGTTTTTTCAAGACGTATATTTACTCTAATTTGTTGTATGGTGTGGAAATATAAACTTTGAATATGCAGTATCATGAATCGTTTAAAAGCTTTCAAAATGTGAGCATTGTGGAGAAAGTTCAGGATTACATGGATGATGTACAGGAGACAATGTCTTTGCGGCGGCTTTCCAGTAGTGGCTGGTGAAACAAAGAGAGGTGGTGCTTAGCAAGCGAGATACAGCTGGGGCTGTAAATCCTGGCATGAATATATATAATGATTACATATAAATGATGTATTATAATGAACAGCCAAAACAAAATTAATTAAATATAACACTCACCTCAGAGTATTACATTAATTTGAGATCTTTCGTCTCTCTCGGAGACATCCTCAGGAACTATACACTACACATAAAACACGTATAACATTTAAAACAAATGTGGTCGAAGACCACGTCAATTATTTAACTATTGCACCAACCATGCCGCGCGCGGTTTTTCGGCCAAAATATTATATTATATAATATTATAGACTTTGTGTTTGGAACATCATAATTTTCATAAAAAATACGGATTCGCCTACACCGTACGTACATCCTATTTACACTTTAATTTTAATTTTTAAAGGGTGAATTAATTGTAATCTACTAATCGTTAAAGTTTATTTGAATTTAGTTTTTTTTTAAATATTGTGGAAGTAAAATTTTTTAAATGTAAAATTTAAGTCTTTGAAAAATTACTTGAGAAAATGTGGAATTTTTGAAGTTTCATTTTGAAAATTTTTGTTCTTCAATAAAATTGAATAAATTGAAGCTGAACAACCCACTAGTTTTCACATATAGTACATAAGTTCTCTCCTCTGTACTATTTCTAAATACTAAATAAACATTTATTTGAAATAAAAAATGGTTCCACTTAATCATAATGCATTGTTATTTACATTGTAACTTCTTTTTTGTTTCGTTTTAAAATAACAATACACACACGTTTATGTATAAACAATATACTTACAGTATATAACACTCGGCAACCTCAATATTCATTTTTATGTTTATTTTTAATGGGTGTAGTATTGTTTGCTTAGTTAGAACACGTATGTATAAAATGTAAAATGCTTTATACGTAGGCCTACATTTCAGTCATACGATTGTTATTAATAGTAAGATCCAAGTGTATACTGTATTATAATATTATTTTGTTATGTTGTACTATTTCGTTATTAATTTCTTATGATTTATGTCCTCCAAATATTTGTAAGAATTATACCTAATGCATAAATATACACTGAAAATAAACCCCTAAGGTATTTCAAAATTATACGAAACGTTGTGTTTATGCTGACGATATCAGGATGGTCTTATGATCTATTTTGATCCGCACAGTACCACAGGCATATTTTGTAATAGACGTTTATTCATCTTCTTTTCCTTCTCTTCCTCTTTCTTACCGAGTCCCTAATAATCCCCTCCATTTATTGTGATCCAGCGTCTCTTCGTGTGTTATGGCTATCACTGGACGAAAAATGGATGAATGAGGAAATCCCACATCAGATAGTCTATATAAAAGAGCTAGAATTAATTAACAAGAGAAAGAGACAAAAACTGGAGTATTTTGGACATTTTATGATTGGAGAGAAAACATTTTTTCTGCAGTTGGTTATACTGGGGAAAAATAGAAGGAAAGAAAAGCGAGGCTGGATTTACTTTGGTCGGACGCTTGTGCGAGTATTAACCTGTGCGAGCGAGCGCAAGCTCTCACTGAAAAACAAATTTGCAGGAAGTATGAGTAAGCAGATGGCTACGTGCTGGTAGCTGCTTTTACTCTACGCAATTCGCATGCCCAAGCTTGCATTTTAACGTCTGACTGTTTTGCAGTTACTGCTAATGCAGACGTTGAGAAGGATGAGTGATGAAAAATGCTAGACCGGGAATCGAACCCGGTCTAGCAACTAGCTTGCATCTAGTTGCATAACCAGATTTTTCAAACACTCAAGTTTGTTTTGTATGTGCGTAGTTGTTGCACGTTGTTCGACTTTCTTGTATTAACTAAGTATATTGGTATTGGAATTTAGTGTATTTAGAGACCACATTAAGAAATTGTGGGTGGAAATAGCAACCGACCGATTACTTACCTTAACGTAACTATCAGATTTTCTTCTGGAGACACGCAAACTCGGAAGTTCGAGATCGTTAAAAGCAAAGGCGATATTTTCCCCAGAATACGAGGAAAAGTTTCCGGTATCATTCTGAAGTAATCAAAAACCTTTTCGCCCTGCTTCAAGAGATCTGCAAAAATGCGGTTATATTCTCCACCCTGTATATTCTCGATACTCATTCGCCCATTCTTACCTGTAAGGTTCTCGATCCACAATTGTTGTTGTTTAGGTCAACAGTTTACAACGGTTTAAATAATTGTGCCTACTATCGGATAATTGTACTTATTACAAAATCATGGCCCTACTCCATCGCCGGCGAAGACGCAAATTTTGAGGTCATTGTGCAAAGAGTCATCAATAAAGTAAAAGGGAGCATTTGAAATTTGTCATAAGACTTTTGACTGAATTCGTTGGATTTTTGAAGTCGCGGATATCTTAGCAGTTCCATAGATTTGGCAGGCTACGTCCAAACAAGTCAGAAATAAGCTTTATAAATAAGGAGTTTAAGATGCAGCGGTAATTTAAACCACAATACATTTAAAAATAAACGAAAAATAATGCAAACAAAAAAAAAACAAAGAATAATATTCAACTAAATAACATTACAAAATCTATTTGTTTCTAAACAATAAATTTATACAACACTATTGTGTTAGTAATATTGTACGAATGATTCCTAATTTTATATTTCTTTGAAATAGGCTACAGCAACCACGAAAAATATAATCTCTCTTCCCTTTAAATACACAATGTTATTCTGTCTTTCTCTAGACTGATATTATAAAATAAAATAAACAAATAATAATAAAAGCTAAAGATAACAATAAAAAGGAACAAGAGGGAAGAAAAATACGTACAAGATGAAATACGAGGTAACGTTTAGAATGTGTATGTATAAATTTGTTTACAAAGAGTGACGGAGACAGAGAAAATGTTTAATTTGTATATGATGTACGAAGGCCTAGCGCACTACGTAGAGGAAGGGCTTTTAATAAACAAGTAAAGAGAACAGAGAATCTCGTTTCTGTGAATATTGTTCGAAAGGGAGAGACAGATAGAGTGGGTGAGGACCATTCCCTACAATTTTTGTTATTCAAGTAGGGTAAATAAATAAATAAACATTGAAGGCCTGGTCTAAGTAAACAGAGGGGTATATGTATACACGTACATTCACACGGACAAATAGTCATTCCCCTATTCTCTTTTAATTTCTCCTCTCTTTTTACTCATTTACAGATCTTCTTCAAAAAGAATGAGATAGATGTACACCGATAATGTTAGCAAGAAACTGCACGACAAAGGAAAGAGTTGCTGATTACTGTATACTTTTACTTCCAAAAAAAGTGGCCTCCGGGCCAGCCCAATCAGTCAGCTAGTAGAAAGTCGTTATTATTTGTTAAGTAACACTGGTTGGGCAAGCGACTTTGTATGGTGACCAGCTGACAGTCATCCATGAACAAACTCTACTGGGAGTCCCTGATCAAACTCATGCCTAATTTACTTCAAAAATACAGTGATCAAATTGGGTAGTTGTCAATAATGTACAGTACTTTAATAATGTACCCGATAACAAATAAAAGCTAAAAAAGTAAATGTTTGGGCACCGGTTTGATCTACAGCTAAAGTCGTCGCCGCGAGTCAGCTGTTTAACAGCTGATTTCGGAGACGAAGGTTCCTGGTTCAAATCCTAGTAAAGGCAGTTGCTTTTATACAGATTAGAATGCTAGAGTGTGGTTACCGGTGTTCTTTGATAGTTCTTCTTAACGTGTTCTCTCCGAGCGGAGTTTGGCTATCATGATAGCTATTCGGACTTAAAACACCGCAGCTCTGAACAGCTCTCCTCGATGTACAACGAAACCAGTGGCGAAGATTCTTCAACCAAGAAATTCTTCTCCTTCCCAATTCTCTCTTCCTCTGAATCTTCCCTTGTATTATCAAGCGAAGCATTTCATATTTTGGTCCACGCATAATATGACCCAGATATTCCATTTCCTTTTTTAGATGGTATAAACAAGTTCCTTTTCTGTTCCCATTCTCCGCAAGATTGTCTCGTTGGGTACTTTATCCGTGCAGGGTATTTTTAGCATGCGCCTGTACAACCAAAGCTCAAACGCATCTATTCTCCTGATATTCATCATCTTTAACGTCCAAGCTTCCGCGCCATATGACACTGTTGAGAAGATGTACCATCAAACCATCCTCAATCTCAGATCAAGGCTCAAGGATTTATCTGTTAAAAGGTTTTGATGGCTAGGGTACAATTGGCCATAATTTCTCAGGGATGGTCGGCCTGGGTCTGTACAAGATTACACCTCCTCATTTACACGTCATACATTCTATCCTCTTCTCATTAGGTCATGGGGTTGCTTATTGTTCTGAATTGAACAGATCGCAACGTACACACATTAGGGAAAATAATAAAAAAGTTTGCAATGGTTGAGGTGTAGCAGGAAACAAATTAAAGGATCATAGATTCTTCTGATCTTAAGATGCATAGGTTAATTCATCCAGCAATCTAGATTTTGGGTGCAAACTCACTAAATAGTCGAAGAGATTCCTGTAGTAGATAGAAACTTGACAGTAGTTGTAGTCTCGTTTTTTAACTACAGAATGGTAGTAAATTGAGGTTTTTGAATTACCTACCTGGTAACATAAGCTTACATTGAGAAAAATGATAATACAAGTTCTTTAACTAATCAGGACTAATGCTAAATCCCATCTTATAATGATCCAAAAACTAGTTCGTTGGTTAATTTTGTAGAACGTTATATTTTCTGAAATTGATGGTAAGTGGGAATCCAAGATCCCTTCTGCATAAAATTTTGCTCATCCTTCTAAAAACAGTACGAGCATAATCAACCGATCTTTGCAGTATTAATCGAATCTTTGCTTACTCGGCATCTCAAGTACCTACGGATGTCTAATACTTCCAAAATGGTGTCTTCAATGCTAATATCAAATGTCATACGAGTGATTTACCTGTCACGTGTATCTTCGTTTAATTGGTGATTGTATCACCAGTGAAAACGAGTGTGGGAAGAAAAATTTCGTGGCTTAAACATTTTAGACCCTAGTACTCCGTGACTACGACAGGATCTATTTTCCAAGATCTACTTCTTTAGGTACCTACCCGTTCCGAATGTTGGCGACCATCATAGCAATTTTCACTTTATTCGTTATACTGCGATATAGCTCTTCTGAGCTTTTCCAAATAAAGATCTCAGATTTAAAAGCCACGATACCCTTCCTCTGCCTGGTCCCATTTTTCACACATTTTCCCTTGGAGAATCTGCCAAAAATACTTGCAAAAAATAAAATTCAAATCAAATTGGTAGTTCCTTATTAATAGTTCGTACTTGGCGTACGAACTATACATACAAGTTTGTAGACCGATGACAAAATTCATGATCTGCGTTTGCACGATCTTCAGGAAAGTTAAAAACTTTAATTTTGTTCTCTAAATAGTTACAAAATTAAATTCAGAAAAATCTGTGAAAAATACGTAATTCTTATCAATTCGTGTTATTAGTTTATTGTTACGTTATTTATTTGACTTTATTACTTTTGACCCCCGGTTGGAATTATCTTTTATTAATAGCCTACATTATTAATCATCATAAACCTTTACTTGACAGATATTAAAACAATTGTATTTTGTACTTTAAATTTATCAAATATAAAAAGAATAAATTTTTATTTGTTTATCATAACAAAAATACACTAACAAATAAAATAATAGTATAAATAATTTTCCATAAAAATATTGTCAAAAATATCGGAAGCCGGGGTCAAAGAAAGAAGAAATTAAATGTCAATATCTATACTAGGCGTGAAGAAATTATAAACTAATTAAAGAAAATTGTACGTTGCAATAATAAAAAAATAAAATAAAAAATATAAGAAGTAAAATAAATTTCTTTTCAATTGTAAAGTTTTAAGGATAAGTTACCAGTCCTAGTTTTGTTTTAGTGACACTAAAAATAAAAATTTAACTTTTCTATAAAATATCCAATTTCTTCATAACCTTTTTGAACAGTGTGTTTCTTTTGCTTGAAGTTTGTAAACTTCAGGCAAGATGAGAAAATCTGAGTAATGTCCTTAGAATTCAAATACAAACCACACTCAGTAGTGTGTTTCAACAAAACTAAACTGTGAAGTAAAAAAAAATTATATGTACAAAACTAAACTTGATGAACTGTGAATCAGCATCTGAAACACATAGTTGTTGAAGTTGGAGATGACGATCACGATGATAGAGATTATAGTTATTCCTATTATGAGATGTCGATGATAGTAGTTAAAGTAAAAAAGAAAAAGAAAAAAGGGTTTAAATGATTAACAAAATCGTAAAGGTAAGTCTAATGTTTTAAAACGTTTCAGTCGGTGAGTATCTTCGCTGTTGTCGAGTAGGTTAATTACTAATGGATTTTGATGGTCTTCTAGTTTTTGTAAATGTTTTTCGCTATGTTGTTTAATTTTCCTCTTTTATGAAGGGCATGTGTAGATCGTTGTGTAATATTTGATTGGTTACATACCATGGGGCTGCAGTGATTAGTCTCAGGCATTTTGATTGAAAGCGCTGCAGTATTTCTATATTTGATGAACTAGCCCCCATTACTCTAACCCGGAAGTTCAAACGGGTTTGAGTATTACTTTGTATACGAGTACTTTATTCTCTGCATCATATAACACATATCTTTATCATCTTGGGCTACATGATTATCTCAGAAAGTGAGTGCTTCTTCTTCTTTCATGAATTAGGCAGCTCTGCCTGTTCAGGAAACCATCTCCTTCTCTGGGGTCCAACACTTTTCTTACCGGTGGGTTTGTAATCATGGGCTAAACGTGGCACCATCATCCGTTCCAAATGGCTGTACCAGTTCCTCTTATGAATTTTTATTCTATTATTTAGGTTTAGAATGCCCACCTAATCCCGTATAACCACATTCCTTAGCCTATCCTCCCAGGTACCTCATAAACCACATTTTCATCCCCTGCAACCTATTTCATTCCTGCTTAGAAAGTGTCCACACTTCACTTTCATATAGCACCACAGACATAGCCATAGTCTTATACAACTTTAAACGTATGTATTTCCTAGAGTTGTGCTTCAGCGTTTTTTTGTATCGTTCCGCAAAAATATTCTTAAACTTATTTCGTTTATTCGTCACGACCTGCTTATTGGTGAAAGACACATTACATCCCTAATATTTAAAATTGGATACCTGCCCCAAAATGTTCCATTAATTTATTAATTTATAATTTTGATCTCACCGAAAATTTTTCTAGAAATGCCATTACTTTAATCTTTTAAGGGGATAACTTATTGTCAAGAGTAATTCTGTGCATATGTTGTATAGCGAAAATACCCTTCTTTGCAACCTTTCCTCAGATTCTCAATTGTAGCAATGTCATCGGCGTATGCTATAAAGGTAAGTGCAACCCATGACTCAGCCGCAGTCCAGATTTAAAAAACTTTCCGCTTCCTGTGAATGGTACCATCCAAATAAATTTTAAAAAGTACGGGGGAGATACAAAAATCCTGTATCACACCCTTAATAATTCTAACTTTCTTTGCAATTTGTTCGTCTGTACCGAAAACCACCACGTGCCCTCATTTAAGCTTTTAATTGCTCGTGTAAGATGTAAGGGGAATCACTTTCTATATAAGTAATAACGTGACGTTACCAACATCGCGTTGGCGATGTTGGTAACGTGCTCGCCTCTCATCACGCGGTCTTGGGTTCGAATCCCACACGGGCATGGCATTTTTTTCATACGTTACAAAAATTCATTTCATCCTTTACCGTCTGCATTAGCAGCAATTTGCAAAACAGTCGGACGTTAAACCAAAAAAAAATATATATATATAAGTAATTGTCTTGTATTTAAGTCTTTGCCAACTAGAACGTGTCATATTAGGACCGTAGCCGTACTGACACATGCCAATAATTGTTCTTTGTATAGATTAGCATCCAAGAACACCCATTAGATCGTTCCGTCACCAGCCAACAACGTAGCATGTCATTCCTGTTCAATCAACAATTTACCAGCAAAAATATTTTGTACGTAACGGGACGCTCCGTGGATGATACATGTCATTATTGCCAAACCGCAATGCTCCGCGTTGCTATCCTGTTATGACACATCGTTCTTTCCTTGCTGATAGAAGAGGACCAAACGACTACCAAGGTTACAGTAAGATTATTATTCGGGTAAAGAATGCTGTTTATCCGTTCCAGCGGACATAGTAGTGATCGGAGCAGTTTTTTCGTGGCCGGCATGGTCCTAATACGGTCATGGTATGATACGTTCTAGTGGGCAAAGACCTTTAGGGCGGATGGCCATTGCGAGCGAAGTTGAGTCGAGCGCAACGTTGGTAAATGAAGTTGTGCTAAGTTGTTAAGGGGTGGTAACTAGGAGCATAGCGTTGCTCAGTCCGTATCAAAGAAACATGTTGTGCACATCTCGTAAGAAGCTTGAATTTTGTGTTGTTAAGTTCTGATTCGGACGATTCCGATACCGAATCAACGTACTATATACTGCAAACCTTCTGATAAACCATAGAAAAGAGTGGGAAAGTTTATATCTACTGGAAGACTGCAACATGGTGAGTTTCATACTCTTTTTGAAGAACTTGACAACGAACAATTCAAAAATTATTTCCGGATGACAAAAGTGATGTTAATGAAATTTTAGAGACAGTTAAAAATGACCTGACAGGATTGGACACAAACTTTGCTCTCTAACGCATTCAATTAGTTTCTCTTCGATCTCTATTTCTAAGAAACTAGATAAGCTTGTATGCAACAGAACATACAGGCACAAATACACCACAAATGCACTGAAACTATGCCAACGGCAGAAATTTTGTCGGAAAGAATACTAAGTCAATTGGTAGGGGAAGCGTAGTCAGTTTTCAAAACGGACCAGGAGAGCAACGAAGATGAGTGGAGTTCAGCTCAGCGACGCCGCTCACTCCGCTATGCATCCTGTGGCCGTCCAGACATAGAAAAACACAGGTTTGTTTTTGTCAGCTGAGTCCACTTCACTCAACTCAACTCCGCTCGCAGTGGCCGTCCGCCCTTAAAATTTGATTGTTAGTTGTTTTGGTATTACAGAATTACTGGTAAGCCACACTTAAGTGTATGTTGGTAATATCTTCCCTCTGATAAGGTGGTAACATTTATTTACCACCTAATATACCAGGTGGCGCTCAACACCACTTAAGCTCTTATTAAGTTGCCTTTACCATGTGTTCTTTGTAGATTGGTTCCCTCATTGCTCAAAACTGGTCAAACCAGGCTTACTTTTGGAAACACTGTGATGGAGTAGAAGCTGAGTCCACTTCACTCACTCAACTCAGCTCCGCTCGCAGTGGCCGCCCGCTTTTAGGATACTCGTTCCATCACATTTTCTTTCCATAGTTTCAGCGCTTGCTCCAAAAATATTTTGAACATCTTTGGTGACGTAGCCCTGGAGTAAACCTTTAGTTATTGTACAGTAGCTTTTTAACTTATTACCCACTTTTATATAAACTTTGTTCTCTATATAGTTACCATTATTATAGTGGTTCTTAATACAATTTCTCTCTCTAGGAATTATTAAAATTTATGGAATATTTATAGAAGAGCAAGGATTAAAGTTTTAAAGGATATCATTGACAATAAGATCTAAAAAAATTCACTGTTGAAATAAAAATTTACTTTTTTATCACCCAGTAAAATTTATTTAGGATTTATGTTATAAACTACTTATTAATAATGTAACATTGTGTGAATACCCCCGAAATGGTATTTAATTTTAATCATATCAATTCCATTTCTCACAACCTTCATATTATCACCAATCGTATTCTCTTATCAATGAATTTAAATTTATCATTCATAATAATAATAATAATAATAATAATAATTTATTATTATACAAATATTAAATAAATAAACTAATAATAAAAAACAAACAAGATTATCTTGAACTATTAACGTATACGCCTGTATAAACAAATTATTTCAAAATAATCTCATTTAACGTTATATTCTGCTGATAATAAATTTGAAGTATTTACCATTAAAAAGTTCATTTATGTTAAATTATTTAAATTAAATGATAATAATCTGTAACAATAAAAACCGTCTTAAGTAGAGGAGTAGCTTACGTGGAAATAATAAAAAACAAGCCCTAATTATATTTTGGAAAAGTTGTCAGAGGTAGGGCCATCACCAGATTGGTATATCCCGTTTTGTGGAGTAATTACATACCTTGTGGCACTAAGAACTGGATCTTTCATTTATTTTCTTGAAAGCTTTTCCATTTATGTCTCAGAGATTTGGACACATCCAAGATTTAAAAACAAAATAAAATCATGGTAATATGTTTTTGGAGAAGTTGTCTATTATGTTATAGTTGAGAATTTTGCTAGATGGAGTTAAAAATTAATAGATTTTTAAGAGTATTATGCATATTTACGAGTAAATTAGACCATACAGCGTTTCTTGCATCCTAAACTCCATTCAACCCTATCCTGCCTCAAATTTTTCCTCAAATAATCCTCCCTCAAATTTTTATGCCTCATTGCTCGAAATACACACTCCCACCAGGACATCTTGGGGGGTTTCTCTCTCCCACACATCGTCTCTTGCATCAACCTCCATATCACCTGAGGCATCCTTCTCGTATACCCATAACAGTTCAACCTTTTAAGTTCTATTGTTCCCACAATGCATCAACTCCAGCTCTAGCCCTGAAATTTATTTCTACGTCTGTCCAATCTCGTGACTCCACAACTCCGACGGCATTAGCTCATTTTCATTGCTTCCAGATTTGTGGCATTTTTATCTTACACACTTCTGCTCCATTGGTTGGGATACTTTCAATTGCTGATTTTTACGACTGCCTTTTGACTCCCATGGTTGTATTCCGGCTTCAAATTATAGGATGCAATGAAGTGCAAATCCTCCGCACTCCCACCATTCGTAGAAAACCAACTCATCTGGTACGGTCATATGTGAAGAATGGAGGAGGACAGGTTGTCTCAGAAGGTTTGGCTAGAGTTCCCATAGATTTGGCTGGAGGAAGCGAGAATGACCAAGTAAGGAGTAGACGGAAAGTGTTATGAGATATATGAAGAGGAGGAATCTAAGGGTTGTTCCATAAAAATGAATGGCCGAGAGGAGATGGATTTCTGGACGCGGAGCTGTGGTGTGTCGCGCATCGATCCAATTCCGAAATTAGGAGAATTGACATATCCATTTTTATCCCGGAAACAATTTAAATGGTTTGGGAAAAATTTGTAGGCATACATTTCAATCTGTTCAATTTAAGAACAATAAGCAACCCTATGACCCAATGAGATGATGATATGTACGACCTGCAAATGAGGTGTAGTCTAGTACAGACTCAGGCCGATAATTTCTGAGAAAATATGATTATTTGAACCCAGGCCATCAAAGTACACCTGTAACTACTATTTAGAAAATCAGCTGTTAAACAGCTGATTAGCGGCGACTACTTTACCACTAGACCAACCCGGTGGGTTAAGTGAAACTGACGAGGAGATTTTGTAGTAAATGACCGACGATAAAATTATTTATGACATACATAAGCAAAGCGACTTGACATAAAATGATGATAAGTTAGGAATGGATACAAACGACGATAGGGTGTTACATACAAGGCTTAAAGTGCGTTTAACATTTCTATAAAATGGACAGAACAAAACGGTATTTCATGAGATGGTAATTTAAGTTCAGGAGAAGTATTGAAATGATCATCTGCTAAGAAACAGACAACCATTGTTATTTTCATAGAATTAATATAAAATTAGTTGGTGTGATCAGGTTGTTGTTGTTTAGGTCATCAGCCGAAAAGCTGGTTTGAACCTCTAGAGGCTTTACTAAGCAAAACGAGGAGTTTGTGATTTACAATTGCTTACCTCACTGAGTGAAAACGTAGCCTATGCTTATCAGCGTACTAGGCCCTCCGAAAAGTATCTACTTTCTAACCTGCAAATGACACCTTCACTTCATTCACCCCGCAGGGTCTGGCTGTATTATAATGAAATTCGTTACTCTGAGAGGAGATAATTCTGACTACTAGTAGTGTCTTTTACACCTCTATCTCTTATGTTCTTAAATGCTTCAGTTGTATAAAATTGGCTGACCATGTGATAAGAAACAGAACTATATTTTGTAGCTCTGAAACTAGCAGATGGAATGCCAATAATTTAACACTCCACCTGCCTGTTATGGGCAAGTGATCAGGTATTGTAGTGTAATTACAAAACAAGTTAAAAGGTTTTATAACAGTTTTCGACTTCTAAATTATATTATTTAATATTATATTATAATATATTATATTAATTATATTATTATCTAATATTATTTTAATTTTGTGTTTATTCATCAATAAAAAGTGAAATATACAACAGGATTGTTCAATTTTAGTATTTTTATCTGAAAAATAGACATAAGCCCGGTTTTTCATTTACCGATACGATACCGATACATCGTCGCCGATCTTGGAGTTACGGCCGAGATGATAGTCTACCAACAATCGTTGAATACTTTTCATACGAATTGTCGGCTCCTATATCGGTAGTTATAAAAACAAAACTGACGTTTTGTCGGTCCGATACAACAAGAGACAACTGTGCCATTGATATGTCGGGTCCGATATATCGACATGTCGGACCGATGTCGGCAAATGTAAAACCGGTCATATGTACTTCAACACATTCCGGGTGCTCCGTTTGTCGGATTATCGAATCGGCAACGATATATCGGTATCGTATCGGTAATTGGAAAACCGGCCTAGTAATAGGTAGTAGTAATAGGTAATAAGGCTGTCATATTTATGCCGGATACCACAAGTTTATTATAATATCGTAAAAATATTTTGTATTAACACAACGTAAAATAAAAACAAAAGCCCTCTAATGGTGAAAATAGTTTTAAACATATGAAATGCGACTGCTAAAACTATCTCTACTGCTTTTTGTACACTAGTTAGCCTAATTTAACCTTTTTGTAAATTTTATAATCAAGAAAGAATATTATGGTATATTTTAGCACCATTTATTTATAATTAACCTAAAATGACAATGCTGTTTTTAAAAGATCTTCATTTTCACTGAGTTGGCCTTATTACGCAATGATGTTTATTTTTATTTATTTACTTGTTTATTATTATTTATAATAATAATCGGTATTTTTTATCATAATTGCTGTAATAACTAAATGTTGATTATTAATATTTTATTTATTTTTTTTATCTGAAAATAACATTGTTAGGCTGAGTAGCCTATTACTTCGTACAGGCTTATTAATAGTGTTTGTCACATGGCCTGACAATTCTCTATCTATACACGCCTTTGAAAATAACTTTTTATTGTAAAATCTCTTATTAGTATGGTAGTCTCTTTGTAAATTCTTCTTCGAGTGCTGATTCCATCAATGAAGATAAACTACAAATTTGGTAAATCGCTTTCAATTGTGAACCATCCTCAGATGAGTGTGTGTACTCTTGTTTGTCCCAACCATGAGCATTCTCTTCATCCAGGTCTGCACCTATTCTTAACTTTTCCTTGAGAATAAATTTGAGAAGCTAATAATTATCACTCCTGTAAAATTGATCACGGTTAGCAGTCTTCCTTCTTTTAATATGTTCATTAACTCACGATCTACACCCATAAATCCCAAAATATCAATGTTGATAACATGACCGGTCCATGGAATCTTGAGCTTTCTCCAGAATGCTCACATCTCGAAAGCTTCTAAACGACTTATGCACTGCATTCTCAAAGTTCATATTTCCATACCGTACAGCAAATCAGAGTAAATATACTTCTTGAAAAAATTTATTCAGTATCTTACAAAAAGTGAAATTGTATAATTAAAATTAAATTCTTTCAAAACAAATATCACCCTCGGCATTTCAATCGAAGCGTTCTTATATCCACTGCTGGCTCCAGATCTGCTGTAATACAACTTCGTGAGTACTTAAACTTCTGAACCTGTTCAACTGATTGATGTAAATAATAATAAATAATATATTTTAATTTATATATATATTCATGTGAGGATTTACAGCCCCAACCGTATATCGCTTCCTAAGCACCACTTTTCTTTGTCTTGCCAGTCACCGTAGGAAAGCCGCCGCAAAGATATTGCCTCCGGCACACCATCCAACCACCTCACCTCCGGGCTACCCCTCCTTCTTCTTCCGTCTGGCGTCCACTCCAATACCCTTGTTTGTCACCTACCATCCTCCATCTTCTGCAAATGGCCAAACCATTATAATTGCTTCCAGGATATGGTATCCATGATATTTCCTTGAACGGCAATTCTTCTCCTAATTTCGGAATTTGGAATTCGATCGATGCGCGACACACCACAGCTCAGCTTCCAGAAATCCATCTCCACCGCTTTTAGGTGATCATTCTGCCTCTTTGTCAATACCCACATTTCCGCACCATGGGTACACTTTCCGGGATAACATGATAAATACTAATCTTTGTCTCCTTCCATACTTTATCATTCCAAAGGACAGAACTTTACTGCCCTATAACCATTTGCCCTTGCGAAATCTTGCTGTTTACTTCCGCTGCACTTGTTCCACTCTTATCAAAGATAACTCCCAGGTATCTTTTAATTTAATTTTAAATAATTAAAGTAAGTCGCATCGAGTGTGAGGAGCCGTACCGAACACCATCACTTTAGTTTTCGGGTTGCTTATTTTCAGATCTTGAGCTCTTCTTCCTTAGAAACCATCTAGTGTTGAAGTCCCTTTGTTAAATCTGCAAAACTACTGTATTGACAAAATAATTCGTGTTGTTACGAAATACTCCATTCAGTCTAATCCCATTTAAAGCGTCATAAAAGGTTCGTTTTAATACTAGTTCTCAGTACAAGTTAATAAAAAGTGGCGAAATATTGCCTAGTACTGTACATAGTCACTTATTAATAATAGTAGACTTTAATTTCTGTAATTATAAACCTGTACACATTAATTCGGAAACCAGGGGAAAAGTGAGGAAGGACATGAATGGGAGTAGGGGAAGGAAAAAATGAAGAAACAGAAGAAGAAAAATAAGGGAGGAGAGGAGAAGGAGGAGGAGGACGAGGAGGAGAAAAAGAAGAAGAAGAAGAAGAAAAATTAGTATTTATATGACATTCTAGCTAATTTACTCATTAGAATACTTCTACTCCTTCTCCTCTTACTTCTCCTACTCCTCTCTTTCTTCTTATTCTTCTTGTCTTCACGGGTTAGGCATTTCTTCCTGTTCCGGCACTATCTCTTCTTCGCTCTGCCTATACCTCTCCTTCCCATTGGTTTATATCGTCTTGCTAAACTAGTTAATCGGCTTCCTGGCATTCTATTTAAATGTTCGACCCGTTGGGGACGGTACAATTTTATTTTTATGTTGAGTGAAAAAATTCCCAATTCTTGCCTTATATCTTCGTTTCTGATCCAGTTTAATCTTGTACAAATCTTGACAGACTTTAAGAATTTCATTTTTGCAGTTTGGATGCTACTTTCCTCCCTTCTCATCACCTAACTTCACTACCGTATATCAAGGCTGGAATTGCTACTGAATACTTTTTAGAATGCTTTAATAAATTTTATAATCTGCTATAATCTATCCTTCTGCCCATAACAGACAGGTGAAGTGTCAAATTATTTACACTCAATCGGTCTGTTGCAGGGCTAAAATAAATAGTTCTGTTTCTTATCACATGGTCAGCCAATTAAATGACTGAATCATTTAAGAACAGAAGAGGTAGAGGTGTAAAAGATACTAATCAGAATTATCTCCTCTGAAAGTACTGAATTTCATTATACAGCCAGACCCTGTAGTGAATGAAGTAAAGGTGTCAATTGCAGAGTGGAAAATATTGCTTTTCAGAGGGCCCCGCATGCTGATAAGCGTATTTTTCCACTCAGCGAGGAAGGCAATGGTAAACCACCTCACTCCTCGTTTTACTTAGTAAAACCTCTGCAGGTTCAAACCAGCCTTTTGGCTGATGACCTAAACAACAACAATCTATCCTTAAACTTAGAGACCTATAAGGCAGGCACATAACCAGAGAAGGGGGTTGGGGGCTTCAGTCCCCTAGAACGGAAAATGCTAATTTCGTACCGAACTAATAAATCGTGAGTCCCGGGTTCGATTATCTTCAGATCTGACATTTTTTCATCACTCGTTTTCATTTATCACCCTTCACTAACCTTATCAGTCGGACATAAACCAAAAAAATCTCCACGCTCAACCCCCAAATCGAAATCCTACGTGCGTGCCCCAAGAGCAACCAAACTTTCCCCAAAAAAATTTAAACCAAAAAGTATATAGATTGAATTTATTAGTAATTTTATGATCAGTGAAGTGTTTAATGTGGTTAATAAACATACATAATCATAAAGTATCGTCGACTGAATTAAGATCGAGTTCAATGACCTCATATTTTGTTAAGCCCAACGACAAGCATACACATAATACTGTAATATGTAAAGAGACCAGTTGTTGGCAACTTACTTGTTTGTTTTGGTTCTATCGTATCACAATATTAAATAAATACATGATACATACGTTACAAAAAGAATAAGCCTACTTTGTAGGCATTTATAACTATCTACATTTTTATAAACAAAGGCCTACAAACTGTATAATTAAACATACCTTTTCATATTATTGTTTATTAATAGTTCATTGCACCTGTTTTTACTCCTTAGGCCTACTTTTTTAAACGCACAATAATTGTGTATATTTATATTCTCTGTTCTATAAAAGGTGTTTTCCCCTTTTATTTGGTCAGATGTGCAGTATGTGTGTACTTTTTTCCAAACAAATTTAACGTTTTGTTTATTTATTTCTATTTTTGAACCAAATGTGTCGCGTTGAATAAACATATAACGAATTGGTTTGTCCTACAATCTATATTCAATTACAACAGTGAACTTACAATTTAGAATTATTTTTAGTGTTATTGATTTTAACCGATATTATTTTTTCCTGTAGGTAAAATTATTACATGACATTGCTTTATCTCATTCCGATAACCTGAATGATGCAAATTTGTTATTTCATTCATAGTTAATTTTTTAACCGACTTATTTTGTAAAATAAAAGAGAGGTTATCAGTTCGTTCCAAATATATTTTATGTATTTATCTTTTTTGTGTATATTTCATTAAAACTTGACCAAATGAATTTCATAATTTTGATTATTCACTTTTCTAAGTGTAAGTTCCTCATATCATAATGTTGTAAATTCTGGATAATCATGAAAGTTTAAGTAAATTTATCAACTCCAACCATTCAAATATGAAAATAATTGTTGTTTAGGTCATCAGCTGAAAGGCTGGTTTGAACCTCTAAAGGTTTTATACTAAGTAATACTAAGAGTGAGGTGGTTTACAAATGCCTTCCTCACTAAGTGAAAAAGTATACTTATCAATGTGCCAGGCCCTCTAAAAAGCATCTACTTTCGACCTTGCAAATGACACCTTCATTTAATTCACCACAGGGTCTGGCTGTATGATGAAATTTATTACTTTCAGAGGAGATAACTCTGACTATAGCTTAACGAACTAGAGATTACAGATGAAGGTGGAGCAAAGTGACCTAGATCATAGCACAGGACCAATTGACTTTCGTTAATCTTATCCTGCGTTGTCACGTTGTGGTCCCGCTGCGGATGACAGCCTAATAAAATGTCAGCTGAGATCCATGGAACAGATTGAGATTTAGCGAAGGGGCAACATCACGCCCGCCTTGGCTGTTTTTGGCTAGATCTCATCTGCAGTCGTTTTTTTAGTTCGTTGGAGTATAGTGCCTTTTACACCTCTACCTCTTCTATGTTTAAATATTTTAGTCATATAATTGGCTGACCATGTGATAAGAACCAAAACTATTTTTTGTAGCCCTGGAACTGGCAGGTCAACTAGTAAGTGTAATAATAATTTAACACTTCACCTGCCTGTTATGGGCAAATAGGAAAATTAATAAATTGAAATGTTAAAATCTAAATCAATGTTCGTAGATTAAAACTTAAAATTCCGCTGAACATATTGAGCGTTTTTTTTCTGTGAGGACTTGATACAATTGACTTTTCTTTCTCATTCACACTTTAGATATTACAACAAAGTTCTCCAATTTTTTTAATGACTTAGTACTCTATCCGGAACGAAACTTTACGCATTTGCTACAACACATTACTTTTAAATTTTTTTGTAATAAACGTTCTTATACATTTTTCGTTCTTATAAACGTTTGTAAATCATCAAAATAATACTTTCTACAAGCTAAAAACTTTTATAGAGATTAAAAGTTTAACTTTCATAGATTAGGCAGGTGAAGTGTTAAATTATTTGTACTCGATCTGATATTTCCAGGGCTACAAAAAATAGTTATGTTTCTTATCAAATGGTCAGTCAAATGACTGAAGCATTTAAGAACAGAAAAGGTAGAGGTGTAAAAGACACTAGTCAGGGTTATTTCCTATGAGAGTAATGAATTTCATCATAATACATCCAGACCCTGTGGTGAATGAAGTGAAGGTTTCATTTGCAGGGTGGAAGGTAGATGCTTTTCGGAGGGCCGGGCATGCTGATAAGTACTTTTCTACTCAGTGAGGAAGGCACTAGTAAATCACTTCACTCCTCGTTTCACTTACTACCAGCCTTCCGGCTGATAAGCTAAACAACAGAATTTATGTACCGATAATTATCACCCGCCTTTTGATATTAGATATAGTTAGTATTTATATTTTTATTCGAATCAAAACTAAATATAAAATAAACGCAGGTAACAAAAAAGTGATGACAAATCTTTTATTTAACCGACTGAATTGTACAGGTTATTTCCATGACAGCGGCTGACCTGTTGACAACGCATGCTTCTTTTTCTATCGCTGACCCTATCTTAGTCTGCTGTAGTAAATCAGAATTATTGCTGACGACATAGTAATAATAAAAACTGCAGTAATGAATATGATGCAACGATCTTTTAAGATGATTTGTATTATTGTATGTCTAATGACTGGAAGTTTTTATTTAATATTCAATTGATTATACGTGTAATTTTAAAACGTCTGCATAAAAATAAATGAATGGCAAACCGCAATAATCTTCTAGAAGTTGCTTAATACACCAATTATACCATTTTTTCTTGGTCCAGAACATATTCACCTTTATTGTTTCGGATAATTAGGGTCATACTACAAGTTCTCTGCACACACATTGTGATCACCATTTTTTATTTTTTCAAATTATAAAATTTCTGCCAAAAAAATGAACTCTTTTCTGTAATCTGTTCATAAATAACAGCAAAAAGGAATAGTAAAACCATCACCAAGGTTTTAATCACTTTGCAGTCCTCATACCGAGTAACAACTGTTCTTGAGCACAACATTTTTTGTCCAGATACAATAAGTCATTTCCAAAATCGATGAAAACTTTTTTATAATATGTGACAGGCGAATTATAAAGAAAATAGAGCCAATTTCTTCAAGTCCTTACCGAAAAATTGTAGTCTATAATCGCTCAATATTTTAGCGAAATTTTTAATTTTAATCTACGAACATTGGTTTAAATTTAAAAAAGCGAGTAATCGAAATTATTAAATATGTTTGGTCAGGTTTTAGTGAAATGCAATTCTAAACTGCAACACTATAAAACGGTATTACAACCCGAAGCCACTTATTGCTGCAAAACTATTTCTAATTTTAAAACTAAAAGGAAAATGAGATAAATCTTGGGATAGAAAGAAGAATCCACCGGACTTGCATAAACAAAAAACGGAAACTGAACGATATCTGGATCTTAATGTCTAATTCTGAACTCAACCATGAAATCGAGCCAATTACTGAAATCATGCGAAATAAACGAATTTCTTTCTTCAGGCATTTACTTAGAATACCGGATAATCGAGTAACTAAACAACTCATTTCTATAATTAACTCGTGGAAAAATCCTCATTTCTAACTCGTGGAAAAATTCTCCAAGGTGGTTGGCCGAAGATATGCTAGTGATTCCTGCAAAATATGCAAGAACTTAACATTACAGAACAAGATCTTTTAAAAAAATCTGAACAGCTTAAGTAGCTTAAAGATAAAGACACAAGATTCGTCGAAAAACTCGAGCTCCGTCGAGATATGATTAGATGAGATATGATAATGAGATAAGATCCCAAAATATTAAGAATTATTAAGACAAGCGTAAGAATCCTAAAACCAAACCAAGAAGGATTTCTAAATTTGATTTAAGTGTTGCAATGAGGCCGTAAAAGCAAAAAAAAAAAAAAAAAAAATAATCCTTTCGAATTAATAACAACTTAATGAATAAACTAGCTTTACTTTAATTTTTTTTAATTTAGGCTCTTTCACACCATTTTAATGTTACAAAGGCGAGAATTACACAATCATATGGAGGTCGTGTTTAGATAATTGTGTATGCCAATTCGTTCAGGTATTTAGGCATATTTATCTAAATTTGCACGTTCAGATTTGTTTATTTAAAATTTTGGCCAGTTTTAAAACATGAATACTAATTTATTTATTGCAGTGTCATACATTTATTTTTTGTTGAATTAATAAGTAGATTATATTGTGAACCTATTATTGAAATTAACAAAAAAAAATATTTTATTCAATTCAATGGATATCAAGGTTATTTAATGTTAGTTAGTTTAAAATTTGTGCCTAACAAACGTAGATATACTTCTATTTAAATTAGTCACCCCATTATGTTTGTAAGTTGTGTGTATAAGGTGTTTAGATTCAAGTGGAGCATTTTGTCCGAACAAAACACCGTAGACATAAAAAAATCTAATTGGTTATATCATATTTCAAGTTCCGTTTACAAAACCTACAAAATATTTAATTTTATTTAAAATATTTTGCCTATAAAGTTACAAGATGTCCAAACTTAATAAACTAAAATTATTGAAAACCACGTTGATTATTGTGTAGATTATTCCAGGGTCTTCCGAGATCTGGTTGTTTATAAATAACAAATTTTTTTTTAAATTTACAAAAAAATTTATTTACAAATTAATTAACTTACATCAATTATGATAGTTATATCTTCTAGAAAATTACAGCAAACTGCCTAACTGAATCTTCTTCTTCTTCTTCTTAAGGTGCCTATCTGTTTCGAGTGTTGGCGATCATCACAATTTTCACATTGTTCGTGGACTACAAAATAGCTCCTCTGAGTTTTACAAACCAACTTCTCGGATTTTGGAGCCACGATACCCTTCTTCTGCCAGGTCCTCTTATACCGTTTATTTTTCCCTGCAGAATGGTTTGTAGTAACGGATATCTTAATTCATTCCGCATGTTATGTCCCAAATATTGGAACTTCCTACACGTCTTGATGGTGCAAATGATTTTCACGTCCTAACTTAATACTATACTAAATTGATCACAAGATGTTTTAAAAAGTCGACTTAACTAAAAATAAAATATAGCTATTTACAATCAAATAAATAATTAATTTATTACAGTTTTATATTCACAACCTTGCCTAAAACGGAAAGGTGAAGTGTTAAATTGATTGCACTCGATCTGTTGGTTCCAGTGCTACAAAAAATAGTTCTGTTTCTCATCATACAGTCAGCCAATTATGACTGAACTATTTACGAACAGAAGAGGATATAGATGTCTTTCACAAAACACACTTTCAAAACGATATTGACGACATTTTCAAAATAAATAATCTTAAAAAAGAACCAACCATCGCTATTAAAACAGAGATCTATCAAAATTGTAGTTATTCGATATGCTGTCTTTTTATCCACATGAATTAAGTAAATCAGGGAAACTTCATCGAAATAATAAAGAATTTTTATTTCGGGAAGGAGAAGGAGAAGAAGAAAATAAAGAAGAAGAAGAAAAAGAAGAAGGAGGAGGAGGAGGTGAAGGAAAAGGAGAAGGAGAAGGATAAGGGGAAGGAGAAGAAGAAGAAGAAGAAGGAGAAGATTAATTACTTGATTACAACTTTATTTTTATTTTTATTTTGATGAAGTACTAATCAGGAAATTAAAATTTCATAAATGGAGGTATGCCCAAAACGGGCAGGTGGAGTGTTATTTTAATGCACTCTATCTGTTTGGTCCAGGGCTAAAGAAAATAGTTCTGTTTCTTATCACATAGTCAGCCACTGATATGACTGAACTATTTAAGAACAGAAGAGGTAGAGGTGTAAAAGACACTAGTCAGAGTTATCTCCTCTGAGAGTAATGAATTTCACTATGCAGCCAGACCCTGTGGTGAATGAAGTGAAGGTGTCATTTGCAGGGTGAAAAGTGAGTGCTTTTCGGAGGGCCTGGCATGCTGATAAGCATACTCTTTTAACTCAGTGAGGAAGGCAATGGTAAACCACCTTACTCCTCGTTTTTTACTTAGTAAAACCTCTAGAGGTTCAAACCAGCATTTCGGCTGTTGACCTAAACAACAAATGGAGGTACTGCAATAAAATACAATTATTAAGTTGGCAAACAGAATAGGTTTTAGGTTTATTTTATACCACAAAGAAATAAAGAAAAATCTTTATTGTTGGAAAATATTTAGACCTAAATTATCGGGTAATTCTCGAACTAAAGAAATATAGATGATAGTTTTGAATACTACTAAATTTGTGTGCTTAGCTAATAAAGGATAACTATTGTACAAGACGGAAATGAATAGTGGTTATAGGTTAATAGTAAAAGACATTATAAACTGTTTTAAATATTTCTAGAATAAATAAAATTGTAGTATCAATTAAGTAAATTTTGTTAATATTTTGGTTTAATTTTAATATTATTGAATTATTATTTTGATTAAATTTTATTTTACGGTACAATATAATATTGTGAATTAGTTTATTATTTCTATGATAGATGAAGTGAAAAAGGGTGGAAAACAAAACAGACTGACGCAATATTGTATTATTTTCTACTCCCTTTTGTCAGCAAAAACGGTGAGACAATAAAATATTGTCTTTCTCTATAAAGTAAGTACGTACTTTAAAAGCCGTAAGTTAAAAAGTAGGTACTTAATATAGAATAGACAGATACTATTAGTAATGGTTAACTTATACATGTAAAGACTGGTAGTGGCAAAAAGGTTAGGTTGATTTTCTTTCACACAATAAACTGTCAGGGATAAGTTAGGTTAGAAGTTTTTTTATACATTCATACAGCACACACGCACAAGAAGATACTGCTGAGTGGAAGTGTGTATAACGAGGACTTCGTTAAAATTGTATGTGTCGCCGTGCTATACGCGCTGTGTACAATATACAACAGTAGGTTTGTAATACACGCACATAACCTGATCATTAAAATGTTAGTTACAATTTTTTATTATTATTCTCTTCAGTTCTACGATAAATCTACTACAGTACAGTGTTATACTTACGAGTGAAAACATTACATTGGAAATACTGCACGTGTCATTTTTAGTGCGGGGTTTATAAACTATCATTAGTTTTGTTTATTTATTTGTTTGTTTAAAAAAAAGAAACACAATTACAGACTATTTGTTCATAAACAGTATTTTATAATACTATTTTAATAATCTTATTATTATTTGAACTCAACGTTCATTGGTCGATTCTGTTTGTTTATTTATTTGTTAGTTAAAAAAACCTTATTACGAAACTTTAATATTGTTTGTTTACATTTTTATGAATTCATCTTTCAAACAGTTATTTGAAATCGTGTTGAAAAACTATAACAAAGAAAGAAAATAATAAAAAAGTTAATATTTTCTTTTTAAACTTCGTTATTGTTTACTTTTTAAGTTAACTTTTGTTTATAATTTGTAATATAGTTTCTTCGGTTTTGTTATTGTGAGTGAAGAAAGAATTGTTAATATTGAAAGAAATAAGTGTTAATGTGTTATTAAAATAGTTAATGATAAGGATAAAATAAACATGGAATTTTTTTGGTAATATTGAGTAAGGTAGAATAAATAACTTTTTTATTGTTTTATATTACTATCGTATTGAATTTTTTCGTTTCGAATTTAATTCGTAAAAACATCGTCTCGTGGCCCGGCAACTGAGTTCGGCGTCGTCTACATTTATCGTTTTGTGGACTACGGGAATTCAATTCTTCCCGCCCTTTATTTGTTTATCTTTGACTCTGTCTCTCTCTTTTACTAATGCTCCTTCTCAATCTAATCTGTCTTTATTTTATTCTCTCCCCTTCATTCTATGTTCAGCATACAACGCGCTCTCTCTTCTTCGCTGTCTCTTACTAACACACACACACACACACACACATAAATTGTACACTAACATTCTCTCGTCCGTTATCGGCCACGTCATGGCAAACAAGTAAACAAATAAACAATAAACAAAAAGCAATCAAAACATGTGTTCTATGTGTACACATGAGGCAGACGAGGGAACCATACAACTCATATTTAAATAAATAAACGTTCCCCCCACTACTTTCCAATAAATAAACTCAACTCAGTACATTACTAACTATACCTCGACAGCGACTAAACTGTGTGCTGTGTTTGTATGAAGCTTTACACACCCTACGGACACCGTTCGTATACAGGGGCGAATTCGTGTCGTGCGGACTACTATTTTTTTGTAAATTTTATATCAGTGTTTCAACAACATTAATAATACTTAATTTAAAAATAATAGTGTGACTTAAAAGTTTTACGGATAGCTTTTTTTAAAATTAATTACATTTTTTAATGTGCTAAATTTTTAGTGAAATTTAAAATAAAATTTTCTTTTATATATTATGTATAAAGGATTTACGGACATAAATTGAAAAGGTAAGACTTTTTTCTTATTTTATTTTATTTTTTTGAAAAGTGCGTAACTTAATTTATTAATAGTTTTTCTTCGGTGAACAATATCACTAGATTAGAATATTTATTAGCTAGAGACTACACTTTTTAAAAGTATATCATATAGTTAACCGATCTATAAAGAAAACTATGTAAGTTATCCGTTATGATGAAACTTTGGCTAGTGATTACTTATATTCAATTCGAGTTAAAAAAAATACCGACGTAAGACAAAACTAATCTATTATTTTTAACACGTGTGTGACGTATTTTGAAAATAATTTTTTTATATAATGGACTTTAAAAAATGCGTATTGATTTTTATGAATAATTTTATTTTATAAAACTGCATTTAATTTCGTTACTTTTTAATAAACATATTTTTTATTTTATTTTAAGAGCAAGTTTATAAAAACAGAACGTGCGTGAATAAATATAGAAAGTGCGGTGAGTTTTAAAGTTTTTTTAAATTTATTTACAAAATATAAATATAAACAGTTCATTGTAAAAATACAAATTCTTTTACAATTGTTTATTATAACGTGCTATATTGAGCGTCTAAAAGAATATTGTTTTTATTATTATTTTATTGTTTTGTTTTAATATAAACATAATTATGTTGCCGTCACCTCGATTACAATTAGCGCCGAATTTATTACAAGATCATCTACAACAACCAGTGCCTTCTTCGTCACCGACCGATAGTGATTCGGAAAGATCTCCAGTACCAGCTGATCTAACTACATCTAATTCAACTTCTGTAACATCTGCACTCTCATCAATGGACCATCATCATCTCTCTGGAGCGTTCCCTTTTACGCATTTACCATATTTGTACCATTACAGTCTACAAGCAAGGCTATTACCTTATATTCATCAGCTTCAACTCGCTCAACTTAAACAGGTCAGTTGATGGTTTTTAAATAAATAATTCTATTAACTAAATAATTTCATTAATTATTAATATAATTTATATAGTTTAATAGTAACCATATAAAATAATAAATATATATTTTTTGTATGTCGTCAACATATAAATAATTTGTTACTATTATGGGGATTGGGCGTAAATCTCCGTTGAAATTCCTACGACCCTTACCAAAAATTTACCAGGATTTTCAATTTACCAATAGAGTGCATGCCAACTTAGCACCAATGCAATCAATTTTATTTAAATTTAAAAACAAATACTTGAATTTTCTGTCAATTTTTTTATTGTCAACATTAGCCGTGGTATGTGCGTAGTTATTGATTCGTGGTGATATATAAATGAAAAACTATTAGGAGCTGACCAAGAATCGAACCCGGGAACCCTGGAATAAATTCCAATTGAGTAAACTACTACACCGCCCGGACCAACCAAATTATCTATGCCAGTAAATTAACATTAATATATTATGTAAAAAATATTAAACCATATAATTTATTAATTACTTTCGTTTTACTTTTTTTAAAGAATTTTATGAAAGTTCTGTAAATCTATTAACATGTTTATAAAATAAAAGTAAGGGGTCTTTTCTGTTATCCCCCAGTATAATTTGTCACATTTTGCGGATATTTTGTATGTAATCTTACAGTATTTTTAACGATAAAAACGGGGAAAATATTTTTAAACATCGTATATCAATATTTTTCAAGTTAACGCTAAATGATTTTATTCTTTTTCAAGTTAAACTATTTATTGAAAGTTATTAAATTATTTAATATTATTTAATTTAATGATACTGATAATATTTAATTTTAGTGAATTTCTGTGTACTGAACATTAGTGTGACAAATCGAATGAAGATAAATGAGTAACAATATTGATTTTTTGTTTTGTTTTACGTCTGACTTGTTTTGCAATTTCTGCTAATGCAGACGGTTAACAATATTGAGAAAAAGCAATGTATTTACCCTACCTATATTTAACCTTAACTTGAAGAATGTTGGTGTATGATTTTTTAAAAATATTTTCCCCGTTTTTATTGTTAAAAATACTGTTAGATTACATAAGAAATATCCACAAAGTGTGACAAATTATATATATATATATATGTATGGCGGAGGAGGAAAGCAGAAAAGACCCAAGGTAAGAGCATTTGTCAATTTACTAATTAATTCCTATATATTTTATTTGGTTGATGGCCTCCTCATCTCCCCTAATATTTTTCATCCCTATTGATCAGGAAGAAATTCCTACTGTAAGTAGGGAAGCGGGTGACGTAAGCTTGATGTAAAAGTAACCGCAACAGGACAGTATATGAAAATCTTTATTTTCTGCATTACGCCTTTCGAAAAGGAAATGTATAAAACACAATTCGGTTTATCAAGTAAGGAAAAAATTAGGAGTGACTATTTCTAATATTAGTTAATACTATAACAATTCTCCGCGCAAGCAAGTGCATTCATGAAAATTCCTAAAAATTAAACCTTTTAATATGTACACACACCTATAATTCCGAAATAGTGTGTACCCATCTTTAATTAAATTAAACAACCATAAAATAAACACATACTAAACTACAAAAAGAAAGGTGTAACCATCATTCTTCTGAAGCTAGTTAAAATTTAATTAACACATCTACACAGGAACGTCGATTATCTGAGCGTCAGTCATCCGAACCACCATTGATGGAAAAGTATACGTACTTACTCAGGCCTTTTCTGCCCTAAAAACTGGAATGCTATGGTGCGAAAAAGAGCCTGAATTTAGTGCTGCTGAAGCATTGTTACTAACAAGAATGACTGATGTTTCTACAAAGACAGTTCAATCTTAGTTCAAAAGAAAATTCAAGATTTAAAAAAAAATCATTGTATAGTATACGTACAAGTTCGTTAAAAAATATATCCTAACGAATTTTATCACCGTAATTTATTTTGTTATTCTATTTAGATTTGAAATTCTGTATTTTTCCGTTTGTTTTTTTATAACCTTTAGGACGATATTTGCTATAAATAGTGTTTTTGTAAACTAAAGTTTATGTTAGTTTTTATAAACCTATTAAACAGTTAGGTTAAATTACATTGTTATGTTATATTGTATCATATTACAGTAACTGAGCTTATTTGATTATTCGAACTATTTTTGATTATCTGAACCGCTCTGGTCCCAATTAGTTCGGATAACTGACGCTCCACTGTATTTCGTTATCACAACATAAATCGTTTAGTAGCCGAACGAACCTTTTTAGTATTACTAAAAACCCGGTATTACTTTCTAACACAAAAAATAGTGTTTAATTTAATTAGTTTTATAATAAGGTTAGAACACTAATTTTTCTGAGATTTATAGTTTGATAAAGATGATAGGGACTCGTCTAAAAAATTAGACATATAACAATTAAAATAATAAAGAATATTAACATCTTCCGAAAAGGAAGTGTATAAAACACCAATTCGGTTTATCAACAAAAGAGAAAATTTAGTAATTAATTATGCGTTTTTATTCCTATATTTGTTTTTTTGTTGATGGCCTTCTCATCTCCTCTTATAGCCATCTCCCTCTTGGCCAGGAAGAAATTCCTACTATAAGCAGGAAAGTGGGTGACGTAAGTTTAATGTAAAAGCAAAATGTAATACCATTTCATAATAATCAATTCATACAGTCTAGAGTCTATAATTATATTTAAATTGTTGTTTAGATCATCAGCCGAAAGGCTGGTTTGAACCTATAGAGGTTTTACTAAGTAAAACGAGGAGTGAGATGGTTTACCATTACCTTTCTCACTGAGTGTACGCTTATCAGCATGCCGGGCTCTCTGAAAAGCACATATTTTCCACTCTGCAAATGACACTTTCACTTCATTTACCACAGGGTCTGGCTGTATAATGAAAATCATTACTTTCAGAGAAGATAACTCTGATTAGTGTCTTTTACTCCTCTACCTCTTCTGTTCTTAAATGATTCAGCCATTTAATTGGCTGATCATGTGATAAGAAACAAAACTATTTATTTTAGCCCTGCAACGAACAGATTAAGTGTAAATAATATGACACTTCTGATTCAGATCTGAAAAATTATAAAATATAAGACTATTATCACACAATAGTGGATTTTTATCTAGTTTTATCCGCTTTTCCTGGATTTATTGTTTTGGGAGTTGGCCGGATTTATCTCTCGTTTGTGAAGATAAATGTAGTTATTGATTTTTACAGTAACACAGTAATGCTGCATTATACAGTAGTATATACATTGCCAACTGCATGATATATACTTTTTTTTTAATCCCTAATGTGTGTACTTTTGGTATCTGTTCAATTTAAGAACAATAAGTTATCATTACGTAATGAGATGATGATATGATTGTATGATGTGTAAATGAGATATAGTATTGTAGACTTATACCGACCATTCCTGAGAGAGTATGGTTAAATAAACTTCAACTATAAAGTACAACGATGACTACTGTCTAGTATTACCAGCCTTTTGGCTGATGACCTAAACAACACATACCAATATAATGTTTATATATATATTCAATTATAATAATAATTAAATGATATTATAAAGGATTATTGTTTAAATTAGAACGAAGATCGGGTGATAGTTATTTGATTTTTAAATTAAAAATATACGTTTTACATTTTTTTCTGAAAGATTAGTCGGAGGGTAGTTTGAACTAAAATCAAATTTAAGTTTTCAGAATAAGGATAAATAAAACTACAAAATTGTCTCACTTTTTAAGTAAATATACCCCTTCCAAAAATGTTTGAATTTTAAAAAAAAGTTAAAAAGAATTTTTCTTGTTCAATTGACTTGGCTATGTGAATTCTAAGTTACTCAATCTTGTACGTTGCGTAACTCTAATTTGGGGAAAAATACTAAGAAACACTAACTATATGATAGACATCAAGTAGTAGTAGGATCTTACTCAGTAGATTTTTACTTAACTGAAAGACAACAAATATTTTGTTCAAAACTGCTATTATCTAGTATTTTTATGTACTTTTTGTTGACTACGAACTAATTTCATAAATTTAATTTCTTATTCGTTCATGAATTTAAAAATTGTTACTTCCTCCTGCTTCTCCTCCTCCTCCTCCTCCTCCTTCTTCTTCTTCTCCACCACCTTTTCCTAGTCTACCGACAGCCTTTCCCTTCTGGAGTGCGCCTGCTTAGGTATCCTATGATCTGACATCCTTTCCATGAGCTGTCTCCAACTCTGGCGATAATCTTTTTCTTTTCGTTTAAGTTGTAAATATTTATTTTTGTCTTTTATGACCACAATGGATCACTTTAGTCCAATTTAGAAAGCTTCTTCTTTTTCATATTCTTTAGCTTGATGTTCTGCCAGTATGCTTTCATTTGGGCTGATCTTGCTTGCCGAACTTCCTCTGAAATGACCGGTTTCTTCCTGCTTGGGTTTGTCCTTCCATCTGATTTTGTTTCAAATCTACTTTTCTTATTTCTTAAGATTTTTAATATTTCTGTTTTGTTTTCTAAATCATCGAAAGTTAATCCGAGTTCGATCATGTCTTCTTTGACATTTCGGATCCATGCTCCTGATGTTACCATTGGAAAGAGTTTTCTAATCATCTTGTGTAAAATTCTGTTCTGATAATCATCTTGTTTAGGTGTTCTGATAAGATGTCCAAGAAAATATATCCTTTTCTTCCTTATTGTGTCTGTTATGGGTTCATTTTCTTTATAGACTTGTTTGTTTGTTAGAATTCTTCATTGCCCATCTACTTTGTTTTTCTTTCCTATGCAGGTTCTTAGGATTCGTTTTTCGAGTTTTAGGACATTGTCTATTGCTTTTGACTTGGTCACTTTTGCTAATGTTTCGCTGCCATATGTAACTTGTGGTTGTATGACTGTTTTGTAGTGTTTAATTTTTGTTTGTATAGATAAGAATTTTTTGTTGTATACGTGTTTGGTTATTTGTTGTGATTTAGATAATTTTTTCCGTCTCTTTTCCCACGCTATGTTTCCTTTATTGTTGTGTGTTATGTGTTCGCCCAGATATTTAAAAGGTTTAACTAGTTCCACTTGGTTTCCGTTTATGTTTACTGAATGCAGAGTGTCTCTTTAGCCATCATTTTAGGTTTTTCATAAGAAATTTTTAATCCAACTTACCTGCTAATTGTTCTAGGATTTCTATCTGGTGTCTAGCTTTCTTAACACTCTCTGCCAGTAAGGCCAGATCGTCCGCGAATCCTAGACCGTTTAATCTGATGTATTTTTCCCATCCTATTCTGATGTTCTTAGGATTCAGTTTTTACCACTCTCGCATGACAAATTTCAGTGCGCAGTTGAAGAGAAGGCGATAGTCCATCGCCTTATCGTAGTCCTGTTTTTATTTTGAAACTTTCTGATAATTCGCTTTTAAAGATGACTTTAGATTTTGTTCTTTAGTGGTTAATTCGATAATTTTCACCAGTTTTGGGTGTAAGCTGTAAATATTTTTATATGTTTACTTTCTGATAAATAAAATTTTGCTTAAATTCCCTGTAAAGATAAGGTATGATAGTAATGACTTAAGTTTCTATCAGATGAATAATCTAAAATAAATTAAACATAAATTTGTAATTATACTTGACAACAGAATTCCAATTTTTTTACTGTTGAGATGTTTTGTTACTGTGCTATAGTTTTGAGTACAAAGTACGAGTGATTCATAATCGTAAACCATGAATATAATTTTAAGTAAAACGATGCTTGTGTATCATAATACTTTTGTACAGATGTCGAAAAAAATAAATAATTAATCAGTATGTTTATACCTTGTATCGACATGAATAATTTACAATTAGTTGTATTCATAATTACATTAGTGATTCATTAAACTCCATGTTAACGATCTTATAATCCTGTATTACTTTATTTTAGGCCAGGTCAAAAAATGAAATTATTTAAATTAATTTTTACTTTCTCTCGTCTATATAAGTGTATACGAAGGAAAGTATTGTATTCATGTAGATTTTTCGAAATCAAGTTTTCACCGGATCTACACGTTTTTCAGACCCCCTGTACCCAAAAAACATGTTTTTGCGATTTGTCTGTGTGTGTGTGTGTGTGTGTGTGTGTACGCGCGCGCGCGCGTGTGCGTGTGTGCGCGCGCGCGCGTGCGTGCGTGTGTGTGTGTGTGCGCGCGTGCGTGCGTGTGTGTATGTGCGCGCGCGCGCGCGTGTGTGTATGTGCGCGCGCGCGCGCGTGTGTGTGTGTGTGTATGAACAAAATATCTCAAGAACGTAACATCATTCGAACTTGAAACTTGAAACTTAAGTTAGATATTACTACCGAACCCGACACGAACATTTTCATCAAAATCGGTCAACTGGAAGTTTTAGTTTATTCGTGTAATTTTTCACTTTTTTGAAATTTTCTCAAAAACGGCTCCCACGATTTTTTTTTAAAAAGCTTCATTGCTACATTTTTATGGTCTATAAGATAGGGTAGGCGCCATGTCTGCTGAAATTCTTGGAAAGGCTGTTTTCTCGTAAAAAAATTGTTTTTTTTTAAGATTGCGGCTTTAATATCCATTTTAGCGCAAAAATTTATATAATAAAAGTTGTAGAGAATTTAAAATCCTACAACTTTTAATTCAAACATTTATTCGTATAACGCTTAGTTTAGCGGTAATTAGAGATTTTATGTTTTTTTTCACGAAAATGGGTAAAAAATAGATTTTTTAAGATTTCAGCCTTAGTATACATTTTACGACAAAAATGTATAATAAAGTTTTTTGGAAATTAAAAGATCTACAACTTTTATTTAGAGCATTTTCTCTACAGAGGTATAGTTTAGCGTGAAAGAATGATTTTCCGTATTTTTAAGCCAAACTGAGGTTGATTTTCATTTTGCGTCTTTCACTCATGATTAAAAAGGTTATGTTTTTTGAGGTTAGTTTTTTGATTATCTCTAAAGGTTTATTACTAAAATTTGATTATATTGTTCAATATTTGCATTGACAAGAGAAAGTCGTGCGTGTTTCACACCAGATTTTTGGGTTTTTTAAAGATTGGTACAATCTTTTTTTGTTTTAAAGTCATATCGTTTGAAATTTGGTTTGCCTTCTTGTTGTAAAAATTCTTGTTTCTTTTCAGAATTGTTGAATAAATCAGTAGGCTTACGTAATCACTGCAGTAGTTACTTTATTAAGTAATTACAATTCCTTTATATCAGTGATAATATTTATCGATGTTTTTTAATTTCTTTGTAATGATAAACAACAGAAATTAATGTAATTTTGTGATAGTGTACTTAAGATATTTTGCATTAAAACTGGATATTTTACGTTTTCTAAGTTGTACAGTATTTTATTTACTGAATATAAGAATTTAAGTAGAAACTTATCAGCGTAGTTTAAAATTCTTCTAAAAAATTGTCCGGTGTAGGCCTAACAAGTTAAAATCTTACCAAAACAGCATTTTATACAAATTATTTCTCATATTTTGATTGGTTGTGAATAAAACTAGATAAAAATAAATTAGGTTGCATCAACGTGCTAAAAGTATTAGCAAAAAGAGTGGAGCTAGCTATTTCATTTGAAGAAAACGAAACAAGAATCACATGACATGGTGAATCAGAAAATATCAGCAGCTTAAATTACCTCAAAAAAGTTGCAACGAAAGTTGGGTGCTGCGCCTCCGCAGAAAATAATTCCTACGAGTATTTATAAGAAGAAAACATTTTTGAAACTAGGTGAAGTGAGGTATTAGAATGCACTGATTTAATTAAGTCTGTTCACAAACATGTGCAAATAACCTGTATGACTGACCTGAAGTTCAAATGTAAGATCTTACAAAAAAAAGTACCGACGGAAATGCGAACGTTTGAAGGGGATGTTTATAAGAAGAAGCTGCAGAAGACTAAAATTCGTCACATTTCTATCTACTCTTCTTTCTGTACAACGTGGATAACAACCAAATAAATCAAACTCAGGATATAAGTCACGAGACCTAAAATATCTGATTAGTAGTTCAAGAAAGTCAGGGTAGTCCTTGAAACAAACGGCAATTGGACCGAACAAGTATAGGTAAAAGATCATAGATTTTAGGATTTCCACAAAGAAAAACCGGGGTAAAAACGGAACGAATGAAAAAAGGAAAAGTTTGCTGTAAAAAAATACTAAAAATCTGGACAATAAAAAACGTTCAGATAATTTTAAAGTTACCTATTTAAACAGAATTTATAATGGAAATAATGGCAAAGGAAACGAAGATGCAGTGAAGCTCCGACCAATTCAATAATAAAAACCCAAATTTCCTATTCGCTAGTTCTATTTTTAATAGGGTTTTACACTATTGGTTTAACTTTAATCAGTTAAGCCGGCCGTGTTTAATAAAATTCATTTCCACTAACTTTATCATGGCTCTTTAATTTACTGTACGGATTTATTGTTTTTGTTAAGGTCATCAGCCGAAAGGCTGGTTTGAACCTTTACAAAAGGTGTAAAGGTGTAACGTTTACTAAGTAAAACGAGAAATGAGGTGATTTACAATTACCTTCCTCACTGAGTAAAAAATACGCTTATCAGCATGCAATGCCTTCTGAAAAGTATCTACTTTCCATCCTGCAAATGACACCTTCACTTCATTCACCACTGGGTCTGGGTGTATAATGAAGAAATTCATTACTCTCAGAGGAGATAACTCTGATTAGTGTCTTTTACACCTCTACTTCTTTTGTTCTTAAATTCTTCAGCCATATAATTAACTGACCATGTGATAAGAAATAGAACTATTATTTGTAACCGTGAAACTATTAGATCTATTCCAAATAATTTAACATTCCACCTGCCTGTTATGGGCAAACAGTTTTATTATAGATGTCTAAAAAAATATATATTCCTCTCAAACAGCAATATCATTACTATCTCAGAACGTTTATATTTCTTAATTGTATTTTTAACCGTTTATTCATTAACTATATTAGAAAATGAGAGCAAAATGATAACTTTTACTTCTCACACTGCATTTTATAAACCATAAAACTGTTCAATTTCAGTAACATCAAGGGTTCAAGAAAACGTGACAAATACGATACAAAAGGATTTGCACCTTCCCCCACTCATAATAATTGACTATTGAACACTTCAACATTATTTAAATTATATTAATTTTTAGGTAATCTGTTGTAATGCAAAGTTAAAATTCCGTATTCGGCTTTCGGTAATGCTATGTTTTGTGCTGTTTTGAGTGCTAAATTTACCCATATCGGGTAGGTGGAGGGTTAAATTAATTGCACTCCATCTGCAGTTTCCAAAGCTACAAAAAATAGTTTTATTTCTTATCACGTATTCAGCCAATTGACTGAACTATTTAAGAACAGAAGAAGTAGAGGTGTAAAAGACACTAGGCAGAGTTATCTCCTCTGAGATTAATTAATTTCTCTATACAACCAGACCCTGTTGTGAATGAAGTGGTGTCATTTGCAGGATGAAAAGTAGGTGCTTTTCGAAGGGCCTGCCATGCTGATAAGCGTACTTTTCCACTCAGTGAGGAAGGCAATTGTAAACCATCTTACTTCTCGTTTTACTTAGTAAAACCTCTAGAGGTTCAAACTAGCCGGCTGTTGATCTAAACAACGAATGCTAACTAATGTTTTGTGCTGTTTTGAGCTTTCGGGCAGGTTTGATTGAAATTTATTGGTACATTGGTAATTAATTAATTATCTTAAAAGTGGTGTTTTGAGCTCTTAGGCAAGTTATTATTTCGGGTTAAAGTAATTAACATAAGTTTTTATAGTTTACAAAATCAGTGATCTTGTAAATCAAAATTAGCTAGCACTTCCGAGGGCTTAATGTCTAAGGACCGTATCTCCATTTTTTTTTAGTTAAGACTAGCCTACTAAGGACGTGACCAAAATTAAGCTTTATATCGTGTCAAAGAACCGTATCTGTTCATCACCGTATCTGAAAGTTAACTGAAAACCGTATCTACCATTTGGTTTGTGTCAAACAACTGTATTTCAACTTGAGTTTCTATGATGGAAATGTGTCGTGAATTTTTCTGGTGTCAAAGAATCGTATCTCCAAATACGGTCCTCTGACACTAATTTGTTCATTTGATCGGTTCTATTAGCATCGTACGTCAGTTTGAGGTAGTGTTCGGTTTAAACCATGGTTGAATTTTTCACGTGTGTTTGTGATTTGGCATTTTTGTAAAATATTAGTTATCAGTTATAAGAACGTATCTACAATAAATTGATTTTTCAGGATAAGTAAAAAACATGAAATTTTATCAAGTGAGAAAAGTTTTTGCCTGCTATGAACACAGATTTTAAATAACAGAAATTTGAAAAGATCTATTAAATTATTTGTTTATTTCTTAGTAAACCTACAAATTTTTTACGCTGAGTGAAACGATAGTTTGCTCGTGTCGAACGGTTGAGCGGTTGCCAAGTTAGCAAGGGTTCAGAATATTGTTAATAAATCAAAATTTAAGTTACACACGATTTTTAAATTTCGTACACGCTGTAATAATATAATTGTGTATGTTGTGTTAAAATTTCAAACTTTTTGGTCTAATAATTGTTAAGTTATACGCCTCTAAACGCAAGAAATTCTTTGCGGTAGCAAAAAACCGGGTCTTTTTGTCTTCCAAACTCAATATAGCAATTTTTTGAAATAAAAAAATATATAGGACTACTACAGGTCAACGCAGAATAAAAAGAGCTAAATTTTGATGTAAAGTAGGCTATGTTGAAATCCGACTCATAGTTTTGGAAATGCAAGGGTTGAAACTCGAGAGCCTATGATTATGAAACTGATAGTAGGTAACTTTGAAAAACAATTACCGCTTATGAATTAAAAAAACTTTTCAAGTCTTGAAAACAAAAAGGACCGAATAAAATCTTTAAATCGGAACAATAACTTGTCCGAAAGCTCAAAACAGCACTTTTATGAAAATTAATTAATTACCCATGTGCCAATAAATTTGGATCAAACTTGCCCGAAAACTCAAAACGATCTCATGTAGGTGTGGGTGACTGAATTTTGCAAATTAATATCGTCAAATTCTATAACAGAAAACATTTTCGTTACTTAATTAGTAGGCCTACTTACTTATGCTTGTAATTAATTTTATTAATCAATCGATTTATTGGTGGGGAGACAAATTAATTAGTTCATCCACTTTTGTAGATTTGATTCAAAGGGTGTCCACGACTAATGGTGAGTATTCTTCTATCCCTTCTCACATCTTAGGTGCAAATGAGGGGGAACGATAACCTCCCCCACTACTCTTATCTGCAAGTATAAATTCTTTGGTGTTACCAATATCGTCCAGCCTCAAAGTTACAGCAGAATAAGTCCACTTGTCTGCTGTAACCTTGTGGCTGCCTATTTATCAATATATAAATCAAGTTTCTCTCAAGTACTTAACTACGTTACAAATCAATCGTCCGATTGATGATTTTCGGAAGATTACAGTTAATATTTACTTTTTCTTTTAAAATCCTATAATTTATTTTAATTGATACTATTTCAGTTTAAAAAAAGATTTAACATAGGCCTTTTTCTCTAGGAATATTATAAAATGTACTAAACGTAATTTATTTTTATTAATAAACAGCTCAAAGAGCAAATGTAACCAGGAATTTGAAAAAAATAAATTTTTGTTTTTTTAACCTAAAATATTTTGAACTTTCTTCTTGTTACTGTGTGAGTGATTTTAATTTTTTAAATACATTTTTGAAGTAGCGTTCCATAATTAAATAATGTATCAACAAATGTACGAAAAATTTATTTTTTACAATAATTTTGTTTTTATTTTTGATGGGAATAGTTATGTTTCCATTTCCATCTATGTTCATGACCCAACGAATTCAGACGTTTTCCTCAAAACTTCCTCATCGTTGTGTTCAGTTTGAAATAATTATACATAGGCCTATGTCTAAAATATTTTTTTTTAGGTCATCAGCTGAAAGGGTGGTTTGAACCTCTAAAAGCTTTACTAAGTAAAACGAGGAGTGAGGTGGTTTACCCCGCCTTCCTCACCGAGTGGAAAAGTATGCTTATCTGCATGCCAACCCTCTGAAAAGCATCTACTTTTCACCCTGCAAATGACACCTTCACTTTATTCACCACAGGGTCTGGCTGTGTAATGAAATTCATTAATCTCAAAGGAGATAACTCTGACTAGTGTATTTTACTCCTCTACCTCATTCTGTTCTTAAATGCTTCAGTCATATAATTGGCTGATCATGTGATGAGATACAGAAATATTTTTTGTAGCCCTGGAACTAGCAGATCGAGTGCAAATAATTCAATTCTCCACCTGCTTGTTATGCACAACATCTGACTCTATCATCCAATATTTCTCACTCAATTTCTGGCGTACATGTCACGCCACAGTTGACTACGCCATGTTTTCGGAAGCCTACCACGTCTTTTGCGCTCTGATGTATTACAATTTACTTTGTTTTTTTTTGGCTTTCTTTTGTTCTCCATCCTTTGTTCATGACCTAACCATTTCAAACTTTTTTCTCAACTTCCTCTATCCTCGTGTTCAGTTTGAAATAATTATACAAATGTCTGAAATATTTAAGTACATTTAACCAGTGGTATACTTAAGCTTTCTTAATATCAAACTTACTAAACACAACTAGTTAGTTCCATTGAATTCAGTGTTCATGTATAGAATAACCGTTGAAATAAACCACTGTATTTAGTTCGAAATACAGAAATTAATAATTTGTTCGGCCATTTGAAAAAATATGAATAGTTTTACAATTCTTATAAATTTTTATGAACTATGTATTATGTTAAATTGCCAATTAAGCATTTCCTTTTAATTACTTAAATGGTTTTTCGATTATTTACATAAATAAAGAAATATAGGTATAATAAATATTAAAAAGGTGACTTGCAAAATACCTAAATTTATTTATCATAATACGAAATAAAGCGATGAGTAAAATTAAAGAAAAATTTCGCAATGTGAAATTAATTTAATGATCTAATTTAAATAGTTAAAATAAATAATTTAAATACGGTAAAAGTTGTACGAAGTTTTGATAAATCATCTAGATTAAGTTAAAAATGTTGATATTAATTTTTCTGTTATCTATATTAATATTATTACGAATTAACGATTGTTTGTATGTTTGCACGAGGTAATCTCAGAAACTACTCAACAGATTTCAAAATATTTCTCACTGTTGGCATTTTGGAGATTCCTGATTAACATAGGCTATGTGTAGGCACCATAATTTCTGGCCTCCAACCCCGGATATATTTTTTGAGACTGTTTTTTTTCTTAGTAACTAACGTATAAAATATGTTTTCTTCATTTAATAATTATTTTTCCACTGAGATACATTTATTTACAATTTAATTTCTAAATAATTATTTTTTAAATTATAATATTTTTTAGAATAATAATTAGCCGTAACAGGCAGGTGGAGTGTTAAATTATTTTCTCTCGATCTGCTAGTTCCAGGGCTACAAAAAATAGTTCTGGTTATCATATGATCAGCCAATTAGTTATATGACAAGCATTTAAGAACAGAAGAGCTAGAGGTGTAAAAGACACTAGTCAGAGATTTCCTCGGAGAGTAATTAATTTCATCATTATACAACCAGACCCTGTGGTGGATGAAGTGAAAGTGTCATTTACAGGGTGGAAATTAGATCCTTTTCAGAGGGCCTGGCATGCTGATAAGCATACTTTCCACTCATTAAAGAAGGTAAATGTTAACTACCTAATTCCTTGTTTTACTTAGTAAAGCCTCTACAGGTTCAAACCAGTTTTTCGACTGATGACGTAAACAACAAGAATAATAATGTTATTATTCTTCAAATTATAATTTGGCACAAAAACATTCAAACATTTACTTAGAAATGGGTCCTGCGATTACAACATCTATACCATCGGGTTCTTTTTCTTGTCCTGGAGTTGGACGGATGTGATATGTCTCAGATGATAGAATTTTCCCAAAGAATGCCTATCAGTTTTAATTTGTTGGTAAAAGTTCACACAAGACATCTTTGAATTAACTTTTGACGGTGTAGCGTCACTGCACACGATGTTATCAACCTCTAAATAAAAAAAATAAAAATAGAGCGAAATGTCCCGGTTGCTAGTTCTTTACCCAGATATCTGAAAATCCCGGACATAGTTAATCCCGGACTCGGATACATACATAAATCCCGGACTGTCCGGGCTAATCCAGGATGTATGGTAATTCTAGCTATATGGCATTACGTAAAATTTTAATTTTGAAAAAAATTTTTAATTAAAATGAAGTCTTTTTTATTCTATTTTTTGGAATACGGTGGTTTGGAATATTGCTCTTTCGTTCATCAGTATTATACCAACTATTGTAGTATAATGTATTGAATTATGCAATCAGGTACGGTTCAGTATCGCATTATAATGTGACATCTTATTTTACTAACTTCTTTTAAAATGTTTTAAAATTATTTACGGGACAGATCCAAAAAAAGACACATCCGATTTGTGCATAGAAAGTTATGTGAATCTTGCAAAAATCAAAAAGATTGTACAATTTATTATAAGAAATGTATTTTACCTTTTTTACTTAGTTGGTATAATACTGATGAACGAAAGAGCAATATTCCAAACCACCGTATTCCAAAAAATAGAATAAAAAAGACTTCATTTTAATCAAAAAGTTTTTTCAAAATTAAAATTACCTAACATCAGCTAACGTCAACATTTTGAGATGATTGGTTTAGTGGGCTTTTCGATTTTTACGAGCATCGTTTTCGAAGCGTAAACGCTTCGTTTTTTTAAATAAAATATGGTAGTAGGACGCTTGAGTTTCCAATAATTTAAATATTTTCTTACACTGTTTTGTAAAATGGTACCTTTATAAAAACACTTGAGAAAAATTTATATAAACCTGTTTTTCAGTATTATTTTATTTTTAAAGTTCATCAATAAAATTTTCTACGGCTATCTTATATTTTTTGTCCTTTGTATTATCTTCTATATTCAGTTAGCTCTGGGAAACAAGGAAGTCAGAAAAATAATTTTACCCTCTATAATCTGTCAGAAGATCAACGTAACAAATAGAAGTCGATAACAAAAATCTTCTGTTCTTCTGAGTTTTCTGTTGTGTTGATAGTTTCCGAGTTAGCCGGAAGGTCCATGATTTTTTACATCTAACTACTATGGCTACCAAGGCTAATGTAGACTGTGAATTGATGAAACTTAGTGATAAAATACACCAGACCTGACCGAGAATCGAAGCGGGTATTCTGGCACAGTTGCCAGTTGTTGACGGATCCACGAGGAAGTTTTATTTACACTTCATTAACGTATTTCATATTTACATTTATATTGTATTAAACATACCTTTAATTTCAAAATCGTTACAATAAAACTCAAATTTTTGTATTATGTTTTTAAAAACCCTGTTTGTAACTGTTTTTAATGACATGCGACATTATTTATGGGTTAACAGTAATATATTACGTTATGTTTAATAAAATGATATAATAGAACTTCAAATAGCATACAATTGTTTTGTTATTGTTTTTCATTCTGTATATGAAATAACAATGGATTATTTAGTATAAACAAGTGTATTATGTATTTAACACTTACGTAAATTTATATAGATGGATATATTGTAGCCATTATTCTCTACGTTAATAACAATTTTGTTAATATTTCTGTTTGTTAGAAAGTGTAGTACATAAATGGTTATATTATACGAGGAACGTTTGATACGCGTGTACGCTGACTTCGTTTTTTTCTTAGTAATAAGTTATGACGATTGTATTATTTCTGGTGGTTTTATCTACGTACAGTAGGCGTAATATAATAAAGTAGCTCGTTGCTACTGTGAAAAGCTTTCAATACTCGGATTTTGGGGAAATATTGGATTTTAAACGTCTAATTACCTCCTCCCCACAACACATCCCTCCCGCCTAACACAGCTTCTTTCTCTGGAAATAATATATGTATTTATACGTTCGCAGGTTTTTCATCCTTTCGATGGAGTTTTAGTGGACCTGAAACTTCTGAACTTTTTCCTTTTTTTACTGTTGGGTTCAAAGTTGAAAAACAAGATTTTCTTAGCCAACGCCGGAAGGGATTAAGTAATCTGTTCTAAAACGTCAATATGAAGGTTATCTTAGACCGTTAAAAATAAATAAATAAACGTATATCGTCACTTAAAATAATGTTGTATCTAATTTGACGACAGTCGTGTATTTCGTTACTTATTCTGCCGATTGAGGTGGTGTTAAATTAGACAGTGTTACATGCAGATTTGCAGGTCTGTTAACCCATTAATTTTGGGGTTTTCCAAAATTTATACCCGAATGCATCATAGGGCAAAAGTGATATTATATAATACGAAGTTGAACTTCTAACATAACTTTACACGTAGAAAACAAATCACGATTACAAATAAAATTAATTAGTAATGGAAGAAGGAATTTTGTTGCTTCAGTATGAATCGAGAGTGGAAGGACAGAAATACGATCTCGGGATAACTGAATAGGACCTATGTGCTGTAAGAAAAAGGTGAAATCTATTTATCAAAAAAAGTTGGTAACTTACGATCTCTTTGATTTTTGGAAGGTTAATACAACTTTCTATGTAGAAATTGGATAATTCTGAGATATTTTTGGATAACTGTCCCGTTACAGGCGATGATAACCGAAAGGTTTTTTGATGGTTCCAAAAAGTTAAAGTCGATAATAACCGGAAGTTTTTTTGCCTTAAAAAACTGTACAGATCGGTTTTAGAAAATATTGATATACATATCTTAAATTTCTTTGGTAAAGGGAGAGAGGAATGATTACAGTCCTGTCAATTCGGAGTACAAGTTATTACGAACTCCCTTTGTTACGTACGAAATGAGACTATTCATAATAACCTGAACGTTCCTTATGTATTCGATACAATAAAACAGTACTATCAAGGTTTTCACAGAAAACTAGAGATAAAAATCTGGTGTGAAACACTCACACGATTTTCTCTTGCCAATGCTAATAATGACCAATAAAGCCTAACCTTACTAATAAAACTTAGAAATAATCAAAAAAACTAATCTCAATAAACATAAACTAATTTTAATCATGAGTGAAGACGCAAAATGAAAATCAACCTCAGTTTGGCTTAAAAATACGGAAAATCGCTCTTTCACGCTAAACTAGGCTCTGTAGAGAAAAATGCTCTAAATACAAGTTGTAGATCTTTTAATTTCCTGTAAATTTAATTAATACACTTTTGTCGTAAAATGGATACTAAGGCTGAAATCTTAAAAATATCGATTTTTTACACGTTTTCGTGAGAAAAAAAACAGAAAATTGCCAATTACCGCTAAACTAAGTATTAGACTATACAAAAAAAGTTTGAATTAAAAGTTGTAGAATTTTTTATTTTTTACAACTTTTACTACCTATACTTTTCACGCTAAAATGCATTTTAAAGCCGCAATTTTAAAAAATAACTTTTTACGAGAAAACAACCTCCCCAAGAATTTCAGCAGACATGGCGCCTACCCTATCTTATAGAGCATAAAAATGTAGTAAATGAGGCGATTTTAAAAAAATCGTAGGAGCCGTTTTTGAGAAAATCTCAGAAAAGTGAAAAATGACACGAATAAACTACTACTTACGGTTGACCGATTTTTATGAAAATGTTCGTGCTGTTCACACACACACAAGCGCGCGCGCGCGTACACACACACACACACACACACACACACACACACAGACCAATCGCTAAAAACATGTTTTTTGGGGTTCAGGGGGTCTGAAAATGTGTAGATCCGGTGAATACTCGATTTCGAAAAATCTGTATGAAAACAATAGGCCTACTTTCCTTTCTATAGGCTATAGGTATTCATATAGGCAAGAGAGAGTAAAAAAAATTGTTTTCTATAGGCCTATATTATGTTGTATATTACATTATATTATATTTTACATTCATATTAAAATAATACTTCATTATCATGTGTAATTGTTTAACCTTTTGTTGTTTTGGATTTTTATTACATGGTATTGATTTTTAAATAATACAATAATTGTAAATGATAAAATTATAGTCTACATATGCGAACATGTATACCTGTTTTATTACGTACTTAGTTTACTTTTAACTAGCAGAGTAAATTGTACAAAATAAATTAACAACTGTGTGTTAACTTTTATAATTATTATTCTGTCAAACATAAGGCTAAAATTATTTTACTGAATAACTTTTGTTCGGAATAAAATAAATATTTTTGGTCTTGCATCCTCCATTCGCTAATAAGGTGATCTTGTTACTAAGTCGGTCTTAAAAACAAGTTGGTTTTTATTTGTCGTAATTGCTATTTTATTTGCCAGTCTCATTAGAAAAGTTTAGTAGCATACGAGTTCATTTATAATCATATGAATCCTGTCAAGTTCGATATTTATATTATGTCTCAGATAACAGACGTATTTAATTCAATAATTTAGTCTACTGATGGGTTCAATTAAGACTGATTGAAGCGTTTTCATTAACATTAATTTTTGTAGTTCTGAAATTTATAGGAATGATAACTGTTAGAAATAAAATGCATTACAGTAAAAAGTTTATATCATTATAGAGGATATAGGCCTACACAACAGAGAAATATTCAGAGGAAAAGCATAAAAATAAATCTTCAGGGAGGAGAGTGAACGAAGGAAAGGAGGCGTCAAAGGACATAAACAACTAAGAAATAAGAGGAGAATAATATTCTAAGAAAAGCCAAAGAAAAACAAAGGACATAGACAACAGAGAAATATTTAGAAGAGGAGAAATATTCAAAGAAAATCTGAGGAAAAACAAAGGACATACACAACAGAGAAATATTCAGAAGAGGAGAAATATTCAAAGAAAAGTCAAAGGACTTACAGAACAGAGAAATGATCAAAGAAAAACCAAAGAAAAAACAAAGGACATACACGACATACACAATAGAAAAATGTTCAGAAGAAAAGCCTAAAAATAAATCTTCAGGCAGGAGAGTGAAAAGAGGAGACGTCAAAGGACTATACAACACAGAAATATTCATGAGAAAGGTCAAAGAAAAAACAAAGGACAAACACAACAGGAAAATGTTCAGAAGAAAAGCCTAAAAATAGATCTTCAGGGAGGAGAGTAAAAGGAAAAGGCGTCAACCCCACAATATAGAGCAACATAGGAGAGAACGAGAGAATGTAGCCGAGGAAAAGAATGGACAGAACATAATGAAATAATCTAAATATTGATCTATCGTGTTCTCTTCAAGGAGCTATTTGAAAAAAAAAATTAGATAGAAAAGACAGAAATAATGTCATCTAAAACCAAAATTCTTTAAAAAAATCCAAAATTCGGAAAGAAAGTAGGCCTAAATAGAAAAAATTTAGTATCTTGAATAAATAATTGGAAAATGGAACAACAAATTTTCCTAAAAAAAAAATAAAAATAAAAGTTTAAAAGCCTTATTTTGTAACCAAAAATAAGTTATTTAGAACAAAAATAATTTATCAATTAATTCCAAATTAAGACATTAAAACACACATAAAAAATAAGTATAAAACCAGTCTCATATAAAACAGAAACCTAAAAATTCGCAAAAGGAATGAAAGAAATAAGCCTAGTAATAACTGCAAATATTATTCCAAGATACTGGAAAGAAGAAACATTTCGTGTTTTATTATAAAAAACTTTAATTGTACATATCAAAGGATCCGTATATGCATTAATAGAAACTCAAATTATCATCTTCGATAACCGGTTTTGAAACATCGGAAAATTAGGAAATAACTAGGGAAATGTACGTATCGAAAACCTTAATTGCTGGAATTAAAAAGTAAAATTTGAGGAATACGCGTATTTCTTCAGTTGCAGGCGATTGCGAGAACTCATTTTTTAGTGCATTTCAAGGGGTTGAACATCCGATGATGTACTTCATTTTCTTCTGTTCGAATTTCCACTGATATTGGTAATAAATTTCCGCCTCACTTCTGATAGTGGTAGAAAAATGTACAAATTTGAAAAAAATAAACGCTTCCGTTGCCCAAATGTTTAGCGTGCTAACACAGTTTTAATACAGCCAATGCAGTCCCGAATCTTCCCCCTTGGAGGGTTAGAGGGGTTGCATTTTCGCTATTATACCTGTAAGCATCATAGCTGTACATAGGCCTACTTATTAGACTGAGGTGGCTCGCTGTAAAACGGAGGTCTAGGGTTCAACTCCGGGCTGGGGTCTGGGAATTATTACACGTTCAAATCCACCGTTCCTGAACCCAGTGTAGTCATTAATGACCAAGATGTTGTGTGTTGTTTACGTCAGCCGAAAGGCTCGTTTGCCTCTAATTTTTTTTTTGTTTTGTTTTGACCTCTACAGGTTTTAGGCCTACTAAGTAAAACGAGGAGTGAGGTGATACTTTGCCTTCCTCATTAAGTTGAAAAGTATGTTTATTGCCAGGCCTTCTGAAAAGTATCTACTTTCCACCCTGCAAATGACACCTTCACTCCATTCACCACAGGCTGTTAATGACATTAATTACTCTCAGAGGTGACTTGGCAAGGATGCAGATCACAGGGTACCTAAGCAGGCACACTGATATGCTCCAGAAGGTAAAAGGGATGTCGGTAGACCTAGGAGAAGATGGATTTTTTTTTTTTTTTTTTTGTTTAACGTCTGACTATTCTGCAATTACTGCTAATGCAGACGGTGAATGATGAAATGATTTTTTTGTAACGTATGAAAAAATGCCGTGCCTGAATGGGATTCGAACCCAAGACCGCATGATGAGAGGCGAGCACGTTACCAACTTCGCCAATGCGGCCGAAGATGGAGAGGATGGAGATAGATGATATAGTTTGTGAGTTCGGAACAGGCTGCGGCCTAATCCTTGGTTGGAAGAAGAAGAGGAGGGAGGAGGTGGTAACTCTGATTAGTGTATTTCACACCTCTACCTCTTCTGTTCTTAAATGCTTCAGTCATTTAATTGGCAGACTATGTGATAAGAAACAGAACTATTTTTTATAGCCCTGGAACTAACAGTCGAGTGCAAATAATTAAACAGTTCATCAACCTTCTGGGCAAAGATGTTGATATGACTTTAGATAAAAATTAAAAAAAATAAGTACAAAACATATAAATACTTTTACCCTTTAAACAATATCTTAAGCAATTCTTACATTTTTATATAAAAAATTCATAAATTTTTGTTACGTTATGATTTACCAAACGTTTTTTTATAAGTATAAAAGAACGTAAATATTTCAGAATAGTTTTAACCAAACATCTTTAATACTGACGCCATTTGTTATTAGTCACATTTTTAAAAGTGCAGAACATACATTATGTAGAAGTGGTTGGTAAATAAATAAATAAATATTAAACACATAAATAAACATTCCGTACTAAAATACAATTAAAAAGAACAAACAAACTTAAAAAAAAGCGTAAGATATAATTTTAAACAAATAAAACAAAACTAAAAGATATAAGAAAATAAATAAAAGATGAATAATAAATAAATAAATGTAAAAAAAAACATTTGAAATAACGAAAATATGTTTTTACTTAACTTTGAGGTTAGGTATATATAGTAAAACGATGCCTACGTGTACAATATAGGAGTTAGTGCATGTAGTCACCAAGTACTAAATGTATAGGTTAGGTGTAAGATAAAGAAGAATACATACGAGAACAAAGGGAAAACAAAGATGGATGTACATTGTTTGATTTCTGATTATGTATTTAACCATTTTCTGTTTATTGTGTAAATAACAAAAATAAAGTACTAACGAATAAAGTATTTAAGTTAAGATGGAGTAGGATAAAAACAGGACAATGACCTTAATAATATTCCCCTTCAATATTTTCTGTCTTTCTCAGTTTGTTTGTTCCCCTTCTTCCATTTATTATTCCCCTTTATATAAATAAATGTATGTATTTTATATGTATGTTTGTACCCTGATATAAAATTTATGAAATGTAAGTAATTGACTTATATGTTCTAGAAAATTTATTCCTTCGGTTTTATTAATTCATATAGTACAATATTTTCAAATAGTCTTTTATAAATTGTATTTGTATTACATTTCCAAAACATATATTACTGTACTTTCTATGTAATAAAGATTTACATTGTGTTATCAATTCTGTGAAAAAATTGACCGTGATTTTCACAGTCAATTCAATGAAAATGTTTTTTTTTCAATTGACTTTTATGTCAGTTAAAGTTCTGTATAAAACAGTATAAAACTTAAAAATTCGGAAAATCACTCTTTCACGCTAAAGTAGGCTCTATAGAGAAAAACACTCAATATAAAAGTTGTAGATCTTTGAATTTCCTATAAATTTGATTATACTTTTGTCGTAAAATCCATATATGGCCGAAATCTTAAAACATCGATATTTTATACGTTTTCCTGAAAAAAAAAACACAGAAAATTGCTAATTACCGCTAAACTAAGCGTAATACAAAAAATGTTTTAAATAAAATTTGTAGGATTTCATATTCTCTACAACTTTTTTATATACATTTTTGCGCTGAAATGCATAATTAAGTCGCAATCTTAAAAAACAATTTTCTTACGAGAAAACACCCTTTCCAAGAATTTCAGCAGACGTGACGCCTACCCTTTCTTGTAGAACATAGAAAATGTGGTAAATGATTTAAAAAAAAATCGTAGGTGCCGTTTTTGAGAAAGTCGCAAAAAAATGAAAAATGACACGAATAAACTACTACTTCCGGTTGACCGATTTTGATGAAAATTTTCGTGTCGGGTCCTATAGTGGTATCTAACTTAAGTTTCAAGTTCGTACGATATTCCGTTCTTCAGATATTCTGTTCACACACAGACCAATCGCTAAAAACATATTTTTTGGGTTCAGGGGCTCTGAAAACGCGTAGATCCGTTGAAAACTCTATTTCGAGAAATCGACATGAAAACAATACTTTCCTTCCTATAAATTCATATAGGCGAGAGAAAGTAAAATTGGTTTAACTTAAATGTTGCAGCATTTTAGGCAGACAGTAATCCTGAAATTATTTTTTAGATCCTTAAAAAGGAATTTTCCATTGAATAACTTATATAGGTATATAAACAAATGATTAATCAACTTCGTCTCCATATTCCTATTATAAATATGGCAGAACATTAAAATACTTCTAAACAGTAGTTAACTACATTTAATATCGATAATAAAATCTAACGTTAACGTGAATAATAATGCATTAAAACTATCCATAACTAAGAAATGAATCAATATTTCATAAAACAATACTATTTATAATAGTTTATTGTTATAAAGGACTATAAAAAAATCTTTTAATAAACTTATAATTTCATCCATAACTTTTAATTTACAACATAATAAAAAATTCATACAACTAAAGGATATAAAATGTATATTATAAAATAAAGGAAATTAGTAATACATTTTTATGATAAATATTACAATTTACTATTTGAGAATGACATTTACTGTTGTTTTTAAATAAAAACCAAACAAAACTAAAACTTCCGATTAAATTTTTATTTTTAAGTTATGGTTAGGCCTATTATAATAGTATTACTAAGAGTACACTAATGTAATTTTATGTTCTGTATTACTAACACAAAGCTATAACATTAATATTAATAATAAAGCATTATCAGAATTTTCATTATTATTATTACTCATGTATAATGATTATAAATATGTGTATTAACATGACTAATACAGTCATGCTTTATCAGTTTTTACTGTTTGTAGTAAATGAGTCAGGGACAGTTTAATTTAGTCATGGGTCTCCGTTTTAAAATACTGTTATAATTAAATAATATCTAGATACATTTTAAATCATGCAATAGTATAAATATCTTTGTTTATTTTTAATAATCTAAAATTAAGATAAGAATTATATTTTTACTTTCTCTTGCCTATCTGACTATATAGGAAGGAAAGTACCTATTGCTTTCATGTCGATTTTTCGAAATTGAGTTTTCACCGGATGTACAAGTTTTTAGACCCCAGAAACCCAAAAAACATGTTTTTAGCGGTTGGTCTGTGTGTGTGTGTGTGTGCGCGCGCGCGCGCGCGTGTGAGAGTGAACAAAATATCTCAAGAACGAAACATCGTTCCAAGTTGAACTTCTTGAAACTTAAGTTACTTACTACTAGAGGACCCGACACGAACATTTTCTTCAAAATCGGTCAACCGGAAGTAGTAGTTTACTCGTGTCATTTTTCACTCTTTTGCAATTTTCTCAAAAATGGCTCGTACGATTTTTTTAAATATCGTTTCATTGACTACATTTTTTATGCTTTACAATGTAGGGTGTCTGCTGAAATTCTTGGAAAGGCTGTTTTCTCGTAACAAAATTGTTTTTTTTAAGTTGCGAATTTAATATGCATTTGAGCGCGAAAACGTATGTAATCAAAGTTGTTTTTATTTAGTTTACTAACGTCCGACTTAAACAAAAAAAAACAACTTTGATTAGGCCTATATACATTTTTGCGCTAAAATGCATATTAAAGCCGCAATCCTAAAAAAAACAATTTTGTTACGAGAAAACAGCCTTTCCAAGAATTTCAGCACACATGGCGCCTACCCTATTTTGCAGAGCATATAAAATGTAATCAATGAGGTGATTTTTAAAAAAAACCGTACGAGCCATTTTTGAGGATATTGCAAAAAAGTGAAAAATGATCAAAGTTGTAGAGAATTTAAAATCCTACAACTTTTATTAAAATTTTTTTTTTGTCTAACGCTTACTTTGGCTGTAATTAGTGATTTTCTGTTTGTTTTTCTTCAGGAAAATCTGTAAAATAATCGATTTTTTTAAAGATTTCAGCCTTAATATGCATTTTACGACAAAAAATGTAATCAAATTTATAGGAAATTAAAAGATCTAAAAGTTTTATTTCTAGCATATTTCTCTACAGAGCCTAGTTTAGCGTGAACGAGTGATTTTTCTTAATATTAAGCCAAACTAAGGTTGATTTTCATTTTGCATCATTCACTCATGATTAAAATTAGGTTACGTTTTTTGATGTTAGTTTTTTTTATAATGTTTTATTACTAACGTCAGGTTATATTGTACATTATTTTCATTGGCAAGCTAAAGTCGTGTGAGTGTTTCACACCAAATTTTTATAGTTAATAAATATTACTATTTTACAGAGATGATATACAATTTTCTTTGTGATCTGAAATTTAAGTTATTTGACAGAAAAATATTAATCTGTGTAACCATTCTCATGTTATATTCAAAGATATATCAACATAAAACCACTTATGTAAATCAATTTTTCTACTTAAATTTTATAGAAAAGAATTTAATCAGTATTTAACAATGATTTTTTTTCAATACTGTTATAATGTTGTTTGGTATATACGATTATTCTTCAATATTTTTGTGCTGAATTAACTGACTAACAATAATTGTAACAATATTTCACAATAACTGTAATTATTCTTATTGGTAAAGTTTAAACAGTACACATGTTTTAATAATTCTTGTGAAACAATATAATCTTTTGTTAACATTATACTGTATGTGATGTTACTGTATGGAACTGTTTAAAACTTATTTATATCTAACATTCAATTATTTATTGTTGTGTGTTTATTTTACAAATGGTGTTGTACTGATAACAGATTATACAGATAAACAAACAGACCTTGGTTTAAAAATTTATATAACGTATAGTCTTGAACAGTAAAGTAACTAACCTATAACTAATTAAATTAACTTTTTTCTTCTTAGTTTTACTTCATTTTATTAGTATTTATTTTCCATATATGAGTATAATATTTCTTATTTCAGTGTACATAAGTTTGATAATTAATAATTATTTCAATATATTTATTTTTCCATAACGCTGTTAATTTATACTTTTCCATTCAGTCAAATGATTTGATTTTACAGAAGTATTATTTTATTTTAAAATATATTACATTATTGTATGTAAGAAGTATTTGTAATAAATATCTACAAAGATTCACGAATTTGGTAAAATTATAAACGTGCGTTCGTAAAGGAATTTTCTATGGATATTCTTCTCAATTCAATTCTTTAAGATCTTTTTAATAAGAAGATTCATAAATCAATTTGATTACCTTGGTTAAATAAATCTAAATAGCGCGCAAAAACACCGTAGGGCAGTAATACCTGCTTATAGAAGAATTAGGCATCACTTTCGAAGATGTAGAAAATAAAACTGAACAGCTGAAACTATTAAAAGATAAAAATATTAGATTCTAAGAAAATGTAGATAAAAGAGGAAGCAGGAAAGTAATCTTTTCAGAAGCAGAAAGGCAAAGAAGATCTACCAGAATGAAAGAATACTGGAGGAAGATCAAAGAAAGGAACCAGAAGAGAGTGCCCAGAAATTGACTCAAGTGATCCACTGTGGTCTCAAAAGAAAAGAAAATACCTGTTTAATAGGGCTTGAGAGGTGTCTGTGTAATATTACAACAGCATACACTTGGTACTTATTGATGCTGTGGGAATGTCCTTACCATTAGGAATGGGTAAATCCACACATGGGTGTAACCAGGATCAAAACTAGAGGGAAGGGCAAGCCATTGTCGTTCAGTTTGTAACATTTTATTGGGTCCTCCAATAAAATGTTACAGTGACTCTAGTTACTTCTCGATTTTTACACCATTTTGTTTTGTCATAAACTAAAGATTTTACATCTAATTTTGTTTCGTATTATCACTTTATAACCATTTAATTATTTTTTTCTTCTAGAGGGCTACCCCCTGGCCTTTGCTGGGTACACCCATAGATCCATATAGTGAGTAAGCTTTCATAAAATAACCCCTCCATTTGTTTTACAATATTAAACCATGAACCCTAATCCCTGTTTGCTATTATTATATAAGTGTGAGATTTTAAATAATACATAATTATTGTAATTAATTAAGGTTTGAATTATGGGGGTGCGAGGATACCTGAAGATAACATGAGATTGAGAGCGTTGAAACGGTTTGGTGTTGGATACCAAGGTTCATTCAACAGGCTGTGTATTAAAGGAAGAAGAAGAAATAAGTTGGCAATTTAAATTAACGTTATAAAAAAATCAGCAAAATTTATAAATGTACATTTATTGACGAGCCCTTGTTGTAGCAGTCAATGCAACTGGCTTCTATGCTGGAGTCCTGGGTTCAATTTCCGGTTAGGTCTGGCATTTTTTCATCTGTATAATCACTTCATATCATTACCTATGCACAAGCCAAGGCTTATGTACGCATGATCACTCAATAATAATAAAAAAATCCTACATTTATATGTTATATTTTTAGGTGCAGGATATTTATGGTCCATCTAAGACTTTATAGATCCGCTTAAATATCTACCACTGGTACTTACATATCGTAGGAAAACAGCATTATATCGTTACAGCATTTGACTATATATAAAGCTGCATCCTCATTCTCGTAATGAAGTACTGTGCTTAGTTAAGTTGTACTTAATCATCATTGAAAGTATATAGGTCTAACCTAAAACACAATATCACCTATACCTTACGTATTTTATTATTTAAAGACAAGATGTGAAATAGTTTTGGGAACAAGAAGTTCAATGACTTTTAAGAAAATTATCTACAATACATATTTTGTTCCAATACTGACTTATGTAGCAGAAATATGAACATATGGATGTAAGACAGAGAAGTGTAATTAAATACGTACATAAGAATTGCCGAGTGTTTATGCATGGAGATTACTTCATTCAAGAGAAAAGTAAAAATAACTTATCTACTACATATGTTCTGGGTTTAAGTACTAGGTTTTATTGTGTAAATGAAAAAAATGTTTTTAATTAGTTTGTTGTTTAGGTCAGTATCCGAAAGGCTGGTTTGAACTTCTAGAGGTTTTACTAAGTAAAAACGAGGAGTGAGGTGGTTTACTATTGCCTGTCTCACTGAGTTAAAAGAGTGTGCTTATCAGCATGCCAGGCCCTCCGAAAAGCACCTACTTTCAACCCTGCAAATGACACCTTCACTTCATTCACCACAGGGTCTGGCTGTATAGTGAAATTCATTACTCTCAGAGGTGATAACTTTTGACTAGTGTCTTTTACACCTCTACCTCTTCTGTTCTTAAATAATTCAGTCATATATTTGGCTGACAATGTGATAAGAAATAGAACAATTTTTTTGTAGCCCTGGAACCAGCAGATCGAGTGCAATTAATTTTATACTCCACCTGCTTATTATGGGTAATTAATTCGTTAATTAGCATATAAATTCTGCCCATAACAAGCAGGTGGAGTGTTAAATTAATTGCACTCGATCTGCTAGTTCCAGGGAAACAAAAAAAATATTTCTATTTCTTATCACGTGGTCAGCCAGTTATATGACTGAACTATTTAAGAACAGAAGAGATAAAGATATAAAAAAAACACTAGTCAGAGTTATCAACTCTGAGAGTAATGAATTTCACTATATACAGCCAGACCCTGTGGTGAATGAAGTGAAGATGCAATCTGCAGGGTGTGAATAGTAGGCGCTTTTCGGAGGGCCTGGCATGCTGATAAGCACACTTTTCAACTCAGTGAGGAAGGCATTTGTAAACCACCTAACTCCTCATTTTTACTTAGTAAAACCTCTAGAGGTACAAACCAGCTTTTCAGCTATTGACCTTAACAACAACAGCAAATAAATAATTGGGTTCAACCATGGCGTTCTTTAGTTACTAGAGAACGCCATGGTTCAACTAATAGTGTTCACCTGCAAAGTTGATGTTTATGGGCTCCATTCCCATTTTGAGCCTGGGTAATTAATAACCTTTTAACTTCCAATATTTTTGCTAATAACCACATGTTGATAAAATTTCAAAAAAAAAGTGAAGACGACTTAAGGAAGTAATTTATATTTTTCAATTGTTTCAGTGTACATCAAATGTAACACGAGTCAGACCAGAGAAACCTCCTTATTCATATATCGCATTAATCGCAATGGCAATAACATCTGCACCTGACCAAAGATTAACGTTAAGTGGAATATATCGCTACATTATTGAACGATTTCCTTATTATAGAGATAATTGTCAAGGTTGGCAAAATTCAATACGACACAATCTTAGTCTTAATGATTGTTTTGTTAGAGTACCAAGAGACAAAGGAGAAGGTGGTGGCAAGGGTAGTTATTGGACAGTTGATCCAGTCGCAGCTGCAAATATGTTTGAAAGAGGAAATTACAGAAGAAGGAGAGTAAGGCATCGCAATAAACAATCACAGGTATGGCAGTAAGATTTTATATTCTAAAATAAATATAAATTACAAAATTGATTCAGCTTTGAATACCATTAATTTATATCCATCTATTTCTAATTAGTAAACTCACACTGTTTCTTTAATTTGTTTTTATTCCTAATTTGTGTATGTTGCAATCTGTTAAATTGATAACAATAAGCAACCCTGTGAGATAAGGATAAACACAATGAGATTGAGGATAATGATGTGTAAATGAGGTGTAGTTTTTTACAGACTCAGGCTGACCATTCCTGAGAGAGTATGGTTAATTGAACCCCAACTATCAAAGTATACTGGTATCAATATCAAGTATTCAAATACGTATAAAAGTAACTACCTTTACTAAGATTTGAACCATGAACGTTTGTCTCTGAAAATCAGCTATTAAATAACTGACTAACAGCTACGACTGTCCCATAGACCGACCCAGCAGGATTGTTTGCTTAATGTACAAAAACACTTTATTTTTGTAAATAAAGAGTATTACTGATCATCTTGCACACCTGATTGCTAAGGAAATTTAATTGCTTTGTTTATTAATTAATCTTTTTTATTAATTTGTTTATTAATTAATCTTACTCATACATTCTAACAGTTGTGATGTATCCATTCCCTTCTGCTATCCGACTGCTGTCCCCATTCATGCGAGCCATGCTTCCTCTGGAAGCTTCGCCTAGTTTACTATTTATACTATACTGTAAAATATCTACCAAGCTATAATTAAATTATATGTCCTGGTACTTATACATTATTGTGTATAAGTAACCATACAATTGAATTATTATAGAGTAATATGTTAAATGTACTGTTGGGAGCTGACTTGTTTGCTAGTGCGGGATGAAGTTCAAGGGGGCCTGGTACTACAGTAGTTATTCAAAATGGTTTGTGACTAATATTTTTAGAACAGCGCGTACAAATGGTGTTATTACTACTATTAGTTTATAGGAGGAGGGGAATCGTACAAACAATCCTCTCCACCCGAATTCCTTAAGCTAGCAATCAAGTGAGCTTCCATCTATAGTGTAGATACGTATTAAAATGTTGTATGCTGTGACAGACCTGTTCCAATTTTGAGGCTTGAACTCTCTTGGGCCGTGAACAAATCAGGTTCATGTGACTTTTATAATAATAAAAAAATATTATTGTATATTTCAACTCATTGGGTTGGTCTAGTATTTAAGTCGTTGCCGGGAATCAGTAGTTAAACCGCTGATTTTTGGAGACGAAGGTTCCGAGTTCTAATCCTAGTAAAAGTACTTTTATACTGATTTGAATACTAGACAGTGGTTACTGATTTACTTTGATGGTTAGGGTTCAATTAACCACACTCTCTCAGGAATGGTTGGCCTGAGTCTGTATAAGACTACATCTCATTTACACATCATACACATCATCCTAATCTCATTGCATCATGGGACTGCTTATTGTTCTTAAATTGAACAGATTGCAGCGAATACATATTAGGGGTTAAAAAAAATTATCTAAGTTTATTATTAAACTAATAACAGTGTCGGTTTTAGTAATGATTCTGAGTTATGGAATAGTGGGTTATAACTTGTCAAAATTTACAAATCCTGGCTATGAATCAAACTGATGTCCTTCTCTTCTTCTAGCATACCAACCAATATACTGTACAAACAGCCATTCATAAATAACTATAATACTTGTATTCAGTAATAAAAAACAAAGTTCATCAGCAAGATGATGGAAGGCTTTATCCTTCTTCCAAGTTCCATTGGGTTGGGCCCAACACAACTTCTTTCCACCTCTCTCTACCCCTGAACCATTTCTCCTCCATTGGTCTTTTGGCATTGCCTCTTCTACCCAGTTCATTCATAACTGTACCCTTACGCTCCACTTTTAGTCATCATTCCTTACATATTTTTTGGTGATTTTTGTGTTATGAGCATATCAAAGAATATAATTTTATGTTAAAAAATCCTCCTTGGGTACTCTAGAAGCTGAACTTAAAAATAATTAAATTTAAATGATTAGGTAAATTAATATTCAATTTTGATTTGAGTTTTTGAAAATAAAAACTCAAAGATAATTTTTTAGAAAATTTAACAGTTTTTAAGACCAATTTATTGTACTTATCCATTATTAATTATTAATAAGTACATTTAATTTTAATTCAGGCTTGAAGAAATGAACTTAAATTTCTAAACAACAACTTTTATTTACAATGAATTGTTTAAGTGCAAGGGATGATATTGAAATAGAAAAGTCAAATAATTATTTAACACAAAATGAAGAACCCCTATTTCATAACACTGTAATTAAAATGATCATGTTTTATTCGTAAGAACCAAGTAAATTTAAGAAAGTATATAATAATTGATCCAATTCTTTTAAGACCCACTTTATTATGTATCAACTACTTGTAATTACTTTTTTATTAAAAAACCTACAGAAATACTGTTCCTAAGCAATTGACTTGCTTAAATACTTTATTGCCTTACATACCTAAATATGATATAATTTATATGCTGTAACAATTACAACTTACTTTTTTTGAATTACGACTTTACTTTAAGACTTAAATATTATTTAAAAATGTTGTATGTATTGTACACACATTACTGTTTCTAAATTCTCTTTCAATTGTTCTAAAAATAGATTCTGTCCCAATTAAAATTATTTTCAAATGAGGCTTTATCGTGAAAGTTATCTATAATTCTATTACATATTTATTTTATGGGAACTTATAATTATTACTTAACATTGGTAATACAAAATTTAAAAAGAAACATTTTTTTTTTTAGTTTATTTAAAGTTGCATTAAGAGCTTGACTATTAGCAACTGACTATTAGAAAGGTTTTGCAACTAAAACTGCGGGTAGGCTTGTGAAAATTTCTGGATTTTAGCCAGGAATCAAACCTGGGATCTCCATGTTGTAGGCTAGCATGCTAACCACTACAATATCAAACAGGCCAAAAAAATAAAAAACAAAAGTGCCCCCACCTTTGTGACCCAGTGGTTAGTGTGCTACGCTTCAAAGGAAAACGACCCGGGTTTGATTCCTGGCTAACATCTGGAAAATGATTACTCATTCAAACCTTCCATTCCTTAACCAAAAGTAGTCTATTACATATTTATTTAGTGGGAACTTGTAATTATTACTTAATATTTATTAAGTAATAATATACTTAATATTGATTATAAAAAATATAATATACTTAATATTGATTATAAAAAAGAACATTAAAAAAAAGAACTTTTTGGTTTTCTTAAAGTTGCATTAACAGCTTGGCTATTAGCAACTATGAAAGGTTTTGCAACTGAAACTGTAGGTTTTGACTTGTGAAAATTTCCTGATCCTAGCCGGGAATCGAACTAATGATGACATTGTTGATGTAACTTTAAACAAACTGATAAAGGTCATATGTGTTATAGGTGCATATGTCTGCACTTCTGTAGAGGCTAATCTCAGTAATTACTTAAATCATTTTGTTATGGGTTTTTAAAAATGATTCATGTTCTGAAGAAGGTTTAGGTAGACAATTAAAAAATTGTTTTCTATAAATTTACGAATCTTTGGTAATAAATATTCGGAAAAACAGGCAGTGGGGTGGTCTCTTGGTGTAATGAAAGTAATTTATGGCAAGGTTTTTGGGCTCAAATAGTTCTACATAAAATTCCTTGACAATGTACGGCTTATCTACTGAGGTTAATCCAGAATATCATAAAACAAGTATTAAAAATGCACAGGTGGAAGAAAGGAAAGAATAGAATGTATGTTGCAGAAATGAAATTTAAGAGGTGTATGTTCAGAAATACAAGAATAAATTACAGGCTGACAAGGAGACAAAAGACAATTGGGGATAAGCAGCCTGAGAAGGAGAGTTGGAAAGACAAAGTTACAATGGTTTGGTCATGTTAGTAAGATGGGAGGATAGGCTTCCAAAAAGGATATTGTACTTAGAGTTGGCAGGAAAAAAACCATGGGCAGACCAAGAGTGAAATGAATAGGTTCAATTATGAATGATCTGGGAAAGAAATGCAATGCCAAGAGATCAATGGAGAAGAGATAATTTAGCAATAGAGACGTGGAATTTTGTTGGGTTCAACCCAAGGAAACATAGAAGAGGGAGAAAGCGGATATTGATGATTAATTAATTAACTAATTTATTGATTAATTTGGGTACTAATTAATTTGGGTTTATTAATTAATTTATTAATTTGGGTACTTAGTCATAGGTGATTACTGTGACAGTTAGTCAATAAGTCACAATTTAATTTTGAGAACAATATTTTTTAAATTAACATTTGTTTAATTTCTTTGTTTTAGGTATTAACAAAAAGTGATGAAGGTGTAAGAGTTAAAGTATTAGATACTCGCGATGAAAAATCAAGTGATAGTAACACGATAACAATTGAAATTGAAACCAGTGATGATGTATCATCAAAACGACCATTGCAATCACTAGAAACATCACCATCAATTTCTCCACCTCATTACAGTAGTGAAACTAGGTTAGGGAAGACATCATTATTTCTAATAGAGAATCTCATGAAACCGAAAATCGAAAAAGGAGTGGAAGATGAAGAAGAAGAAAATATTGATTACAATTGTGATGAAATGTAAATCAATTTAATAAAATAATCTTCCCAAAAAAAGAACTTTAAAATGATAAACTCAATGTATTGTACACCCACTCTTTTCTGTTCTGGACAATACTTTTTAAATTTTATAGACAAAAAATTTATTATGTACTGTATCAACTTTGAAAGAAATTCTTTAATATAACAAAACTGTCTTTATGACCTAAATTAGATGTAAAATTTGAAAGTAAAGTACAAATTTGACATATTTTTTTAAAATTTTATAGTAAAACGGAATAAAATTACAATTATTTGATTTATTTCTTTATTTAAACACTCAGTTAATCAAAATATACAAAACTTATAAATTCTTTATAATAGTACATTTCTTATATTGTGATGGAATTTTATATATTAAAATAATTATTGTATTTAACAAGTTTAAGTAATTAGATCAGACATTTACAATAATCTTATTCCAATTTAATGACAATTGTGTGGATTTATTGTCATTTAAATGTATCAGAAAAAAATTATTAAAATTTATTTAAAAATTATTATTTATTTTCTCTTAATATAAATTTTGGTTTGCTCGATGGTGTAGTGGTCAGCAAAACTGGCTTCTATGCTAGGGGTCCTGGTGATGATTTTTGTCTGGTCTGTCGTTTTTCATCGCCCATTTTCATCTGTTACCCTTTATTGTTTGCATTAGTATATTAATGTGCAAAACAGTTGGAAATAAAATTAAAAAAAAAAAGTTATTTACTACGATTTAATTGTAATTTTCTTTGAAGTTTATGGAATGAATATATAAGATAACATTTTATTATAATGTACAAGTATAATTAAAATTTTTGTATATAACCTTTATCATTTGCCAATAAAAAATATTAGCGAATATTTGAACAGCAAGAGAGTGGATATAACATACATTGATTAAAACAAAACAAATATGCTGAGACATTAAAATGACAAATTATGAATTGAATGACATTTATGTCACTTTCATAAAAAGTAGAATCATATTAATTAATTGTTTAATTACAGTGAAATCTGTATTAATGTTAATTACTTTTGTGTAGTGCCTCTAATTAAATAAAGACAAGATGTAATATAATGTTATGTAGTGTAATGGTAATATTATTTTTGTAATTTAATGTTAGGTTATACTAATTGTATAAATTTGATCTACGCTATACAAATAAACTATCAAAAGTAGTTTTAAGTAAAAAGTATTTTTTCTAGTCAGTAAGTATAAAAAGAATCCTGTTATATTTGTCCTATTACATTATTTAATTTGCGTGTAAGTACATAATATAATGATTATTATATTACAAAATATATAATTATTGTTAAATGTTTTAGGTTATGTATTCATTTATTATTAGATAAGAATAAGCATATTTTTTATATTTTACTACCTAAGTGGAGAATTTGTTTTAAAAGTTGTCTAATGATAGAATAACTTAGAAACATTTGAAGAATTATTCTGACTTACTTAATTATTCTCTTATACAATTTATAAAAATGCATTTATGTAAATTATATAGAAATAAACATGAAAATTAGATAAACTTTGCATTAGAGCAAATAATTTCAAACTGCACTCTGAATTTGAGTTATAAAACTGATTTTGAGATGTTTTAGGATTATTTATAGGAATATTAATGGCCTAATTTGTTCTGTGTAGCTTACATAAATTTTAAAGATGTAAGTAGGATGTTTTTGAATCAAAATTGAGAAACATAATTAAATATAAGGAATAATATGTAAAGCATAATTTTTTTTTGAAAGCCATTCCAGGAACTAAATATATTGGTTCATTGGAAACGATAATTTTGATGGAATGATAAAAGATTTTGCCCATAACAGGCAGGTTGAGTGTTAAATTATTTGCATTTGATTTGCTAATTCCAGGGCTACAAAAACTAGTTCTGTTTCTTATCACATGGTCAGCCAATTATATGACTGAAGCATTTAAGAACAGAAGAGGTAGGGGTGTAAAATACACTTATCATTATTATACAGCCAGACCCTGTGGTGAATGAAGTGAAAATGTCATTTACAGGGTGGAAAGTAGATGCTTTTCGGAGGGTCTGGTATGCTGACAAGCATAGACTATGTTTCCACTCAGTGAGAAAGGCAATTGTAAACCAACTCACTCCTCATATTACTTAGAGGTTCAAACTAGCCTTTCGACTGATGACCTAAACAACAACAACAACAATGATAAAAGATTAATAATAAGGCAGTGAATGAAAGTGGTTTGAAGTCACTTTTTATGAGTCATTTACTCTAGCTCGTAGCGCCATGTTTTCCATAATGTAGCAGTCGTGACGGGATGAGTCATGGGAAATTGATGCTTTGTACTTGATACAAGCATAATACTAGGAACAGATACCTCAGCAAAACTACCAAGTAACAAGTTACCAATTATTCAGGAGTTACTAAGTAAAATAATTAAAAAAAACAATGAGAGATAAGGTGGGAAGATGTTTGTATTTAATAAATTGCATAATAGAAGCCCCGAATGTAAACAGCATTGTTGTGACTAATATTTATTGTTGTTATTTTCTATTTGTTTACTGCCCACATGATGAGGGTCAATCGGGTATTAGAGTATGCCAAAGATTACAGTAGGAACTAAAATTCAAAGTACTTTGTGTTCTTGGTATTTGATTGTACCAAGTTCAAACTAATGGACTCCTGTGACTTGTCTCATCATTAGTTCAGATGGGTTCAAGTATAACAAGCATAATTCTTTCTTCATTCAGTTGGTATTTCGGTAGCGATGCTAAGTACAAAAAGTATCAAGTACAGTACTTTGTATCAGTTACATTTCAGTATTTGTTTCGAGTTGTACTAGGAATATAAAAATCCTGTTCCAACCCAAGACTAGTATCTACAGTTGTTGGGTAAAAAGTACAAATTTATAACTTACAGGTATATGTCATGAAGGAATAAAATTATAATTAAATTGAGAGCCTGGTAAGAACATTTATCTTACACATGGTAGGTACATGTTTATCTTAATTTCAACATCTATGATTATGTTAACTTAATAATATTTTTGTCTACGGGTTATTTAAATTGTGTCAATTTATCAAGTAATTAAACAAACTCAAATGAACTGAAGCTGTGTATGAAATATGCATTTGGACATTATTGATTGTATACTGCATTATGTATTTGTGTTTACATAAAAAAAATATGCACTTTGTTTAAGCATTGATGCTTGACTAATATTACTATCTGACAAATGATTATCAGATTAAAATTTGTGTCTTTTTTTATAACGTCCTTTGTAAACTAGGATTCTTGTTCGGGAACAGTGTTGTTTCATGAAATAATTTAAAGTTATGCAATTCTGTGAAAGAGTGGACTAATTGAATAAAAATAAAAACCAATAATTAATGAATACGTCAAATATAATTAATGTAATAATTTATTTAAGAATATGAATGTTTCGTATTTATATATTGAACAATATTTCTGTACGATAATTTTGTTAATATCAAAAAGATTCAACTATACCATGTACATTGAAATAATAGATATTTGGTTATGTGTCAGATGATTTAAGTGTTAAGAGACAAAATCTATTGTAATAAAATTGAAGGTGAAAATGTAAATGAAATTATTAAGAACTCTCAATATAATGTAAGTGAAAATATATTTTTAAAAGCTAAAAGTTTGCACTGATTGTATCTTAGTATATTTGTATTTCTAATCTATAATAATTATTGATCACAATGAGTGTATTCGATAATGAATACATTTTGTGTAGTTTGTATTTACATATATTATCAGAATTTATTTATTTAACAGCTCATAAAATTTATGTAATTGTTTATACTTGTTTGATACATAAAAATATTTTTGAAAACATTACTGATCTTAAATTGAGATAAAAGGCTATTTTATAAAAAAAGTTATATGTTTTCAAAAATAATTAACAATAACAGTATTTTGTTTTAACTTTATAACTATATTATTAATAAAAACTACGTTCCACGATCTTTGTAATTAATAAATAAATAACATAAAACAATTTTTATTTAGGTATCATAGTAAAGCATAAATTTTATGTTTTGTTGTATTTATTATTAATATTTACTCAGGAATTTCATTTTTTTGTTATAATGTGGTATTACAAATAGATTTACTAATAATAATTTTTTAATTACATATCAGATTACATAATTAATGGTAATTAATACTTAAATTTCAAATTGGTATTTATTAATAAGACTGTCTGATAATATTTTAATTATTCAATATTAATTAACATATAATTTAACAAAACTAAGATTTATGGAAATATCAATGTTTAAAAAATTATAATTTTGGAATAGGTGTAATTTATAAATATTTTAAATAGATTTTCAAAACATTTTATAGGTCTACACTTTGGAAACTTAGTTACTTAATAACTGTGTTTCATTTAAGTTTGTAACTGATGTAAACAGATAATAAAATGAGTGCACAATTGTAAAAATTAAATTGGCACCTGTAATGCACAGCCAGCCACCAGTAGTGTCATGATAACTACGAACATACATTATGTTTCTGTGTGCTTCTAATACAGTTATTCAGCTTGAAAAACTTAACTGGAAGAAAGAAAAGGTTTATGTAGAAGTGCATACAATAAATGATTCTCGTTTTTTAGGAGTTGGGTTATGGGTATTTCAATCCAAATCAATATCTAATCAAAATTATCATGACGAAATGATTAGCGTGGCTTTAATTAATAATTGATTTTTGAAAAAATGTCCATGAATACAAGTTGTTACGCATTAAAATAAATATGCATTAATACTAAAATGAAATAAAAATATAAATAATACAAACTGAATGGATATTAATAATAAATTATAGAAGATTATATTCAAATACTAAACCAAAACCTTACGGATAAGATGTACTCGTACATGAAATAAATGGATCATTATAAAATTTATGTACTTTTTTAATATTGTTTAGAGAGTTTATATAGTTCTTGTGCCTGGGTTGGCCCGTGATAAGCAATTTCTGTTTCAGGATAGTAAGTATACACCCAAAGCCGGCTTTAGGTAGGGGCAAACGGGGCAACCGCCCCGACCCCGAGCCCACAAATATTTAAAGATTACAAATACTATAACTCTTTTATTTTTAATAAGTTAAGCAACACGTTTTGGACTAATGTCTTGGTAAAGTAACCACCTGTCCAAAGTACCATGAACACATATTTTAACGGCGTGTCCCGTTTGAATTTCAAGCTTACATATAAAAAATATTGGTGAAAAACAATGAAAAAACTTGGATGGTTTATAGTTGGGTAGTGATTACGATAGAATCTCACTAATCCGGACTCCACTTGTTGGACAGCCAGTTAATCCGAACAGGATTTTAAAAAAATACATATATTGGGATTTATTAACTTTACTTTTTATTTTTATTAAGTAAATTCTGTTTGACTTAAAAAAATTTGGAGTTTTCGAAAAAAATTAATTTTTAACAGTTCCAGCCTTAGGGGAGGGTGACTGCACCCCAGGTCCTGCCCTTGATGATCTAAAACGGTGGTAAAGGAAAGGGTATTTCATCTTTCCCAGAGAGGCCCCACAAAAAAAAATTTGCCCCGGGACCCGCTTCTGCTAAGCTTGTCACCACTGTATACAGCCAATAGCAGAGATTTGTTTATGTCAGTTCCAAAGGTAGATGAAATAGATTATAGTGTACTGGACTGCAAAATTTATTGTCCTGAGTTTAATTCCTAAATAGGGTCCTAAATAAGATAAATTACTAATGTAGTACCCCAGGATTAATGTTTTGAAAATATTCCCAAAACAGTGTCGTTTTTTTAATAACTTTAACTCTAAGATAACTTAAAGAAACTATTAAAAAATTACTTTACTAAAGTTAATTATATTTAATTGAATATTGTTTTAACTTAACCTACAAAAATATATGAGTGATAATATATCTGATTAAATGTAGTGGGTTTTTCCATTGATTTACTTTTTCGTGTAATAGCGACTAAATCTTTGAATTTTCTTGTAGATTACCTAAAAACTAGACAGGTCTCTTTTTTCGAGTGACGGTAACAAAAATTAAAAACACTTTTTTCTGTTTTAGGATTTGAAATAAATAGAAATACGAGTAATTATTTTTTCATCTTATGTTTACAAAATCCAAAAAAATTTCTGGACATAATTATTTTAAAAAATTATGTTTTAAAACTGTAGATGAAAAATAATTATTTTACAAAGCTTAATCAAAGTTTACAGCGTAAAGAATTTATAAAAGTAACGTGATAAATTAAAAACTGTAGAAAATGTATTATAGATTTTTAAAGAAATCAAACCTAAGATCATTTTGATATCTGTTTCTACTTATTCAACATTACAAATGCAGTAACAAATTTTTGTTACAATACTAACGTAAAAATAAAAAAAAAATAATCAGATAGTCTTACAAAATTATTAATAAGATGTGTGTTTTTGTAACTTATAGAATAGATAAAGTAGTATTGTATTAATTACTTAATTTATTACTTTTTGTTATATAGTCATAAAATCATATGATTACATCATACAATGTTGCCTTCATTAAATTTCAATCATAAGAATTTGTACGTAAGATTTTTATCTAGCCTTATTTGTGCTGTAATTTTATAATTTATCATTGTTTTGTTTACGTACTCATATTTTTTAATATAAAATAAAAAATCACAGTGTAAAAATAAATAGTTGTAAACATGTTTTCAGTTTTATTATAAGAAAAATGTTATTTATATTAAATATTTTATAAAAAATAAAAATCAAATTTAAATGTGCATTTTATTTATTTAATATTTTATTTTTAGTTTACTTACAGTTACATTAACAGCTTGGTCATTAGCGACTACTGAGGGTTTTGATACTGTAACGGTGGGTTTTAACATGTTAAAATTTCCAGACTGTATTTGTGAATCAAACCTGGGACCTTCACGTTGTAGGCTAGTGCACTAACCATTATGCCATGCAGGCGACCATTTTATTTTTATTTCCAAAATAATAGAACATGGTTTTAACTGAAACCTATTTCATTTTAAGGGGAGTCGGAAGTTTTTTATGTTACTCTGAACTGACAAAGGAACATTGTTTCAGCTTTTAACAACTTAACCACTATGCATATTTTACTTAGTTATTGGTTCTTGGCTCATAGTTTAACATGGAAGTTTTTCAAAATTTTGAATATAAAGAATAATAAAATTAAAATTTGTTGTCTAGTCTAAACATTTGAAATGTTTGGTAATTCATCTCGTTAAAAATTTTTTTAGCTAGTTTAAAAATAAACTTTCATGTTTAATATGAAATCAGTCATAGAAAACATTAATGAAAATTTCATGTAGAATGGCTGACTGGTTTCTGAAAAATTGTTCCTTTTATGCTAAAAAACCAATCTTTTAAGAATCACTTAATAAAGAAACAAGTTTTGCCTCATAACATTCCTTTTTGATAGTCATGTATAATATACAAAGTAACACTATATCTTAAAATGGTGTAATCTATAAAATCACAGTGTAACCAACCGAATATAAACAAAATGAGTATATCTGTACAATTTAAAAAAAAGAAAGATGACACTAGAAAAATTTTTATTGACGTTATTACAAAAATTCTAAAAGTTTTCAAAACCGAAGTTGATAAATCCGTCTGTCAACATTTATTTAAAAAATTGTTTAAAAATACAAAGAAACATCATAACGTAATAAATTACATGTCAAATTATAAAGAAAAATTTGAAATTAATACAGAGTGATTTTTTTGTCCTGTTACCCAATTGTTAAAGTCTGGTAATTTTTTTCTAAGAGAGGGAAATTGTGTTTTGTGACTTGAAGTTGGTAGCCTATTCAACCGATATATAAAAGGCAGTGTGAGTTGATTCTCCTTGAGCTGTGTAAAATTTTGTGCCGTTTCGAGTTGTGTTTCAAACAGAATGTCTTTTACCCGAGAACAACGGGTTTTCATTCTTGAACAATATTTTGCTACGACATCGTACGTGAGTGTAAAAAAATCATTTCAAATTAGATTTGTTGGTGTTTCTCCACCAGAAAAAATGTCAATTTCTAGGCTATCAAACCAATTTCGAGAGACAGGTAGTGTTTGCGACGAAAACGAAGTAATTGACCAACTGTCTCTTGACAGATGACGTTTTAGAGAATGTGGAAACAAGATTGCTCAATTCTCCACGGAAAAGTTTACAAAAACTTTCTTCGCAAGTTGGTTTGTCATATTCGAGTGTTCAGAAAGCTGCTCAAAAATTGAAATTGTATCCGTATCGCATACGATTAGTTCAAGAGCTTCATCCTCCAGATTTACACAAGCGATTGTTTCAGGGTAAAAGACATTCTGTTCATTACACAACCAGAAACAGCACAAAATTTTACACAGCTCAAGGAGAATCAACTCACACTGCCATATCTATATTGGTCGAGTAGGGCTACCAACTTTTTGTCACCAAACAAAATTTCCCTTTCTTAGAAAAATATTACCAAACATTAACAATTGGGTAACAGGACTAAAAAATGACTATGTAAGAAAATAAAAAATAATAATACAAAACAATTGTTTGAAATACTGGTTTCACTTAATTGATACCTTTTTATCATGAGGTTAAATATAAAATTAAATTTTTCGGTGTATTTTCAGTACAAATATTTCAAGTAAATAAAAAAAAGAACAAGATTTTACCAATTTTACAACATTTTATCTAAGTTCTATTGATATCATTTGACCGACCTATTGATGTCAAAATAAGAATATTGTGGTTATAGACTAAACAGGGCGTTTTCATCTGACATATAACTACAATTTAACAATTGCATAATTTTCCCCTTTGGCAACATTATACATAACATGGTAATAAAAATCCTTTTAAAATGGTGCTATTTTAAAATTTTTAATGACTTTCATTTTAAACACATTATATTGTTTTTAAATACAAAAACAATAAATCATATTTCATATATTTTACACAATTTTTTTTATAATTAAAGGTTAAAAATTTTAATAGTTGATCATAGAAGTTCAGTTATTTTAAGTATTGTTAAAAAAGCAGGCTACAAAAGATCATAAAGATACATATTGAAAGGAGTGTGGGCTACAAATACAACTGTGAATGATGTTGATAAAATTTATTGAACTTATTCCAAACACTGTAATCTTGCATCACATATTTTATTTATTGAGAAATGATTTAAATACATCTTAAATGTCTGTAGAGTAGATAGGATTATGAAATGTATTTTCATTTCTTTGTAACAATATTATTATAATATTTCACAATGGGTATGGAACAAAATGTCTTTAAAACATTAACAGGCCAAAAAAAAAACATAAAGATTAACAAGATCCCTAGTAACTGAATCTAGTACTCTACTACATGAAAGATAATCCAAGATTTTTATTATTATGTCCAATTATATGGGTTTAATATAATCATGACTTGAAAGGTGTTCAGAAGAAATTTATGCTCATAGAAGATATATTAATTAATATTCAACCAGTTTCTTGTTGTTTCAATTTGAGTAAAATTTAATACCCTGACAAGTGTTAAATTTGAAAAGATTCTTAATTTTTTAAAGTCAAAAGGAAAGTTAGTCCTGCATACAACTTTTATTGGAAAATTAAGAGTTTTGGAATGTCTTAACAAAGCAGTTGGGATATCCATTATTTTTTTACATTATAAAATTAATTTACAAGGCCATTACTAGTATGAAAAATCTTGAAATTGGTGCTACTTCACTGGAGTTTAATAAACTATACTGAACATTTTATAATGGAAAAATTTTTTAAATTTTTACAAGGTAAATTGTTTTTATTTCTGAAGTAATGTTATGAATGAAAACTTAGTAAGATTTTTCTTCATTCAAAATATTTTTCAGAAACCCGCCGTTTGGTCTAGGGGTAAATTCGTTGCCGTGAGTCAGCTGTTCAACAGCTTATTTCAGAGATTAAGGTTCCATGGTTCAAATCCTAGTAAAGGTAGTTACTTTTGTGTAGACTTGAATACTAGACAGTGGCTAAAGATGTACTTTGATGGTTGGGGCCCAATTTATGATATTCTTTCAGGAATTGTTGGCCTGAGTCTGCACAAGACTATACCTCATTTACACATCATACATATCATCCTCAGTTCATTGGGTCATAGGGTTGCTTATTGTTCTTAAATTGAACAGATTGCAGCTTACACACATTAGGGGTTAGAAATATATTCTTCAGGAAAGAAAAAACAAAAAATTGTAGAAATTCGTTTTTTCCAGTCAAAATTTACAGTTATGATAAATTAATTTTTATAAAATATTCATAAAATAATTTAATAACAGTAACATGAGTAAAGAAGAAAACAAAATAATAACATGAGAAATTAAGAAGTACATTTTATAGACATTGTCTAAGATTATGCCAATGCAACAGTTCATTTAATCAGATAACATTTTGTTGCCTGGGAGATTTAAATTTGTAAAGATTACTGTATGTAGAAATATATTGAACAATTCATAATAAAAGGCCAGATAAAATTCTTCATTCATTAGAAAAATAATCATGCTGTCATGAATTCCATTTGACAACCCTTGTTTTTTTTAAACTGTTGAAGATTTTCTGTAAGTAAAATTATTAAATTGTATTGCATTGCTCAGATGTGGACTAACTTTGTTGGATGAATGGTGAATTTTGCGCTATATCTTATTATGGGTTTTTGAGATCTTAAAACTAATTAGCACATTTATTTGTATCCTAGGACAACATATTTCCTTTCTTAGGTTTAATAGACAACTCAACTATGTTATCATAGATTAGATCACAACTGGATCAAGAGGGAGGCAAAGAGAAGCAAATACCTAATTTGCAGCTCATCCAAGTTGTAGAAAATTTACCCTTGGTAATACCAATATGTACATGTACCTATATTTAAAGAATACAGATACTGAAATTTGAAAAAATTTTGGTAGAACTGCTGTTGACTTGAGGAAACTGTGAACTCCTAAGTTACCTGAAAGTAGTAGTCTAAGTGAGGTAAGAGGGTGGGTGGAACACACTTTTCTCCCCTCAAAAAATAAAAATCCTAGATCCACTACTGGTCTTTAGATACATAAATGTATTTAACTCACAGATTTCAAAGACTTTGTATAGTTTATGCATTCTTCTAGTCTAGCTACAACTTTTTTGTATTCAGAATCTTACAAAGAGAAACATGATTATTCTCAAGTTATTCTTATCTAATACAATTAAATGGTTTTTAAGTATAACCCAAATATAAATGTTTATAATGCATCCTGCAGCTTGAAATCAATTCTATTTCATATGATAAATTTCACTAAACTTTTTAAGCTGCCTTAGTTTCTATTGTCTGTTATTTATACGTGTTTCGATGGATCCGCCATCATCAGAGTACAAAATACAATTTGAAACTAAACAATTTTTATTTAAAATCTTTAGAAGATACATTTACATTGTCAGCTTGTATGGCTGAAGATGTAATATCTTCTAAAGATTTTAAATAAAAAATGTTTCGTTTCAATTGGTATTTTCTACTCTGATGATGGTGGATCCACCTAAACACGTGTTAAGTGACAGATAATAGAAACTAAGGCAGCTTAAAAAGGTTAGTGAAATATTTATTATATGAAATAGAATAACTCAAATACAGAAAAAAACTTCTACTTATTAATCTAATTTTTTAACTGTGCAATGGCAACTAGCAAAAATGTTTAGTGCATATTAAATAAAAAAAATAAAAAATGTGCGATAGCTTAGAGAACATCATGCAGAGATATTACTTCAGATAGTAACTAAAATTGTCTTAAATTAAATTTGTAGTTACTATTAGTGTTGTGGTAGGTATCATGTCTCTATGATATTTCAGTTGTCTTTTTGCAATTCCTGGAAGATTGGGAGAAGTTATGTTGTGTATTAAGGGATTATTATTATTATAATTTTGTTGTCTGTCTCTGAACCTGAGATACAATAGTAGAAATGTGTTGTTGGCATAAGGGATAATTAAGTTATTGTGTAGTGTAAAATTTAAGTAAAGTGCGACCACTTCTATCTTCATCCTGACTCCATACTATCACTAAAATGTGTTTGTATTAAATAGTTTCAGAAGATATTGCTGCTTCTTAATTCATCTTTTTGCGTAGTTAAAGAATCACTCTGAAATTTTCTTTTTAACTTGGTAATGTTAACGAACTTATGTGTAATGAAACTGAAGGCATGTTAAATTTTATTTAAGTCTATTTAATAAGTAATAATATATAATAGTATTTGTATTACTTTATAAAAAATCAATAATAAGAGGTTTAAAAGAATAAGTAGTAATATTTAGCTAGCCATAAGTGTTTTATTATATTTTGTATTATGATATACACTAATGAAGATATTTATAATAAATAGATTAGTTGTAAGATGTTGTAATTCTCTGTACATTTGTATTTTATGTAATTAAAAGATAAAAAATATTTATTAAAAAATTGTTTTTTTAATTTAATCCTAATACACTTTTTTATTTATTTATATTACATCATTTATTTTTATTTATTTATTTATAATTTTTATTAACTTATTGAAAGTAGGCATATTTAAATAAAAAATAATAATGGATTTTATTTTAAACTTTAATTTTTGTCCCGAGATCATTGCCCTGTTTAATAATAATAACAATAATAATCAGTACTGTATATACTTTATTGAAAAATAAACAATGTCTGCGTTAAAAAGTTATTGTACTTAGCATACATTAAAATAAAAAGGTATCTAAAATGATTGTTTGGAAAAGTCATTGAACTCTATCCAATGTTAAAATGTTTATAATTGTGTAATTTTTCAAACAAAATATAGGTATCATAGTAGAAATTAATTATTAATACAAATATGTCTAATGGTAACAAATTTGTAAAAAATGTTAAGGCAGTTTTTTTTAAAAAAAAACAAGTTTTTTAAATTTATAAATATATTCATCATGGCATCAAGATTGTGTATGTTCAGGTGTATTGGTGAAGCTAGTCTGTTCCAAACGCTATACATATATACCAGCAGGCTTAACAATCACTAAGTATTGAATTATACACAATTAATCAAATCAGTATGATGATGATTCAGTTCAAATACCAAAACAAAATGATTTGATGTTTGTTCTTTTAGGGCACTGGGAACTGCAGTTTCAATGGCGGTGAAAATACTTAACAACTCTACTAAGTCAAACTGATTGGGATTGAAACATCTTTGGATTATCTGTAAAAATGTACATAAAGGCCCTAACAAAAAATAATCCAAAAAATTAAATTTGCAACACACAGCAACTTGTTTCACTTCAGAAGCAACAAAAATACTAAACAAAATCTGGTGTGAAAAACTCATACAACTTGCTCTTGCCAGTGCAAATAATTAACGGTATTATAAAACATTATAATTGAACAAAAAACTAACCTCAAAAAACATAACCTTATTTTAATCATGAGTGAATGATGCAAAATGAAAATCGACCTCAGTTTGGCTTAAAAATACGGAAAGTCACTCTTTCACGCTAAAATAGGCTCTGAAGAGAAAAATTCTTTAAATAAAAGTTGTAGATCTTTTAATTTCCTATAAATTTGATTATATACACTTTTGTTGTAAAGTGCATACTAAGGCTGAAATCTTAAAAAAATCGGTTTGTTTACAAATTTTCATGAAAAAAAAGCAGAAAATTACTAATTATAGCTAAAATAAGCGTTTTACAAAAACTATTTGAAAAGTTCTAGGATTTTAAATTCTTTAAATTTTTTATATAGTATACGTTTTTGCAGTAAAATGTATATTAAAGCCGCAATCTTAAAAAAACAATTTCTTTATGAGAAAACAGCCTTTCCAAAAATTTCAACAGACCCTATCTTGTAGAGCATAACAAATTTAGTGAGGCGATTTTAAAAAAAAAATCGTAGGAGCCGTTATTGAGAAAATCGCAAAAAATTGAAAAATGACACGAATAAACAATTACTTTCGGTTGACCGATTTTGATGAAAATGTTCGTGTTGGGTCCGGTATTAGTATCTAACTTAAGTTTCAAGTTCGTACGATGACCCATTCTTGCGGGGTGAAAAGTAGATACTTTTCAGAGGGCCTGTCATGCTGATAAGCATACTTTTCAACTCAGTGAAGAAGGCAATGGTAAACCACCTCACTCCTCATTTTACTTAGTGAAGTCTCTAGAGGTTCAAACCAGCCTTTCGGCTGGTGACCTAAACAACAACCACAGTTATACAGGGTTATTATAAAAGATTCATTACTTCATGTGTATTACTTTTTGAAATAGAGATTTTTAAAATCTGATGAATCTTTTACAATAACCCTGTATTTATTAGTAACATAAAGCAGTCCTGGTTGAGGTTTTTTTAACTCCAAGTGAGTGCCTTTTCAGCCCCCTTTTGTGTTCTGTGCAGTAGCTTAACCTTCCTAATTCCTATCCCAAAGGTATACGACATGCCATAATATGGCATTTATATATACAAGGTGTGGCTATTAAATAACGAGATTGACGTTGTAAAAAATTTTATTTAAATTTTTTACATAATCACTTATTGTCACCCTCAATATACACTCCTTCTCTATCCCTATAACGCTCCATGCAAATTTTTCATTGTTGTAAACAGTGCTGGAAGTCATCTTCTGTCAGCTCCTACAGGACACGTGCCGCTTTCTCTTTTACAGCTTTCACAGACTCAAATCTTGTCCCTTTTAATGCAGATTTCACCTTGGGGAACAGGTAGAAGATAATAACATGTGATGAAACATGGTTTTTTACTTATGATCCAGAAAAAACGAAGCGCCAATTCATGCACAGGAAGAGCCGAACGTCACCGAGAGCCAAAAAAGCTCGAATAAGCAAGTCAAATTTAAAGCAATGACGATTATTTTTTTTGATATCCATGGGATTGTGTACCTTCACTGGGTTCCTGAAGGTCAAACAATTAGACAATATTACTACCTTGAGGTACTTTCTAAACTACGTCAAAGAGTAAGGATAAAACGCCCCGAAATGTGAAAGGACAAATCATGGGTTCTCCACCAAGACAATGTGCCAGCTCATTCCGTGTTATCTGTCAAGAGGTTCCTAGCCAAGTACAGCATCTCAGTGTTAGAACATCCACCTTTTCACCAGATCTTGCACCATGTGACTTCTACCTGTTCCCTAAGGTGAAATCTGCATTAAAGGTGACAAGATTTGAATCTGTGGAAGCTGTAAAAGAGGAAGATGACTTCCAGCACTATTTCCAACCATGGAAAATTTCCATGGAGCGTTGTAGGGATAGAGAAGGTTTGTATATTGAAGGTGACAATAAGTGATTATGTATAAAATAAAAATAAAATTTTTTACAACGTCAGTCTTGTTATTTAATAGCCACACCTCATATTCTTCAAACCACCGGTAATATGGTAAACAGTAAACACTTACCAATTATATCACTTTCGTGCATAAAATGCACATCTTCAGTAATTGTCTTTAATATTTATAATTTTAAATTTTAAAACATCCTACTTCCTCCATGGTAGAAAAAGACCCTGATGTTTTCTTATCTACCATGGTAGAAGTTAAATTATAAATACAGTATTAAAGAAAATTACTGAAGATGTGCATTTTATGCACGAAAGCGCGATAATTGGTAAGTGCTTACTGTTTACTACTGGTGGTTTGAAGAATATAATATATTTTTATTATGTATATAATATATATTATAATAATATGAAACCAATATTATTTTATTTAACAATAAACGTTTCTTTATTTAGTTTATACAATAAATTTATAGATTTGTAAGGCTCCACCATAGTGTTGTGTTTTTCATGTCATTAATTAATAAACATAGACAAAAACTACTTATGAAAATTTTATAGCTTTAGTACTCAGGAAATGACTATAAATGTTTTATGTTGTCATTCTAAAATAATACTGGATCTCTTTGTATCATTTTATAAACATGATGAAGGACATATCAAAAGCCTTAAACCTATTGTAATTACTCATTTGTTTACTCAACAGATGGCAATATTTATAAGTATTTAACAAAACAATACCTTTATTATTTACATAAACTGCTATGTCATTTATGTAAATATACCTTGTACAATTACTTTCAGAAATAAATAAAATAATATTTGTTTATTATTTATGAACGCAGGTAAATCATTGAGAACAGATTAAAGAAGGTCATGAGTTTTTCTTCAGTTGAGCTACTCTGTAATAATTTTTTTTTAAATTTTTGTTGGCTTCAACTCTGCATAATTATGAATACTTGAACAAATTGGTGTACTGAATATGAAATGCAAACGTTAGATATTCTGGTATAAAATTTTATGTTCGCACAATTTTTGTCCATCATAGACCAGTACAATTCAATTAACTGCATGATAATTTGAAAGTTATTAAGTTAAGAAAGATATTAAGTTTTCAAAACAAATTAAAAAAAAATTGGAATGAATTTTTTAAAGTAGTAAGAGCCAATTTCCATCAAAATGTTATTAAATAGCTTCAATTATGAAGTTTTCTGTATAAGCCCTAAACCACTGAACTACATTTTCATTTATATATATATTAACAAAAATAGATTTTTTTTTTAATGGGAGGAAACCAAATTTACCGGTACCCAGGTAGGTAAACCTTCACCTGGGGTAAATGAAGCTCTGCCGAAGGCAAATAATATCCGCCAAAACCACTTGGCTCCTTTCTATCCCACTCTGACTTGCTGTGGGATCACCATTAGGCATAACTTCACAAGAAGCCGGTAGTTCTTTATCAGCTGGATAATGTTATCTCAGTGTGATTCCTCTTCTTTCCACCAACTTTTTCCTCTTTTGGGTAACTTCTTTTGAGACTAACGCGACTGAGCTTCTCTGCTCTTCAGCACCTTCTGGATGAACTCCTCAATGGTCTTCCAGCTTTCCTCTTCTGCAATCATGAACTCTCCAAGTTTTTTGGGAGAAATTGGCGACCCATGCAGGGTCTCTAAAACCTCCCTCTCTGGCATCCATCTTCTGCAGTGAAAATTGCATGTTCTGTGTCATCTTCTTCCGCATCACAATCCAGACAGCTTGGTTCATCTGATCGCCTGAACTGGTGGAGGTACGCCTGAAAGGTACCATGCTCCGTCAATGCCTGCATGAGGTAATGACCAATCTCACCGTACCTCCTACTCAGCCACTTCTTCAGACAAAGAATCAATCTATGTGTTCATCAACCGGTCACTTCTTTATCCCATCTCTCCAGCCACTTCCTGAGAAGTGGCATCACAGTAGTACAATTTGTTAAGAAACTGATTAATACTCAGTCAAGATAACATTAATACTCTACATTACAAGCTAATTCTGAGTAGTTTTATTAATAGAAAGTGGAAATTCATTTAAGTTTACAGGCATTTGTTTTGTAAGTATTTATAAAACAAGAAATATTGTATGATTTAAACTTGTCTGGGAATTTCAAAATGGTGAAAATTAACTAAGTGCAGGTGTTGAGATACTAATTTACATCCACAATGGTTCCAGGATCTTTATTTAATAAACAATTAAGTTTTACTGTAGTATCAAACCAAATATACACAATTCATGATTTTCATTGAGCAAAGAGCAATCAATGAAAAACCTTTTTCTTTTTGTAACCCTACATGTGCATGTTGCAATCTGTTCAGTATAAACAACCCCATGACCCATGAATGAGATGAGGTTGATATTAGTATTGTGTGTAAATGAGGTGTCTTGTACAGACTCAGGCCGACCATTCCTGAGAGAACCCCAACCATCAACGTATGCTACTGTCTAGTATTCAAATCCTTATAAAAGTAACTACCTTTACTAGGAATTGAACCAGAAACCTTCTTCTCCGAAAGTCAGCTAATAAACAACTGACTCGTGGCGACAACTTTACCATTAGACCAACAAGGTTGTCAAAAACTAAAATTAAAAATAAACTTTAAATTGCCTTGAAGTGAGTTGTCAATTTCTAATCAAATAAATTTATTAAAAAATGTACAACTGTTCGATATATAATCTCACTGCATTATTGGTTGGGTGCAACAGTTGGGTAAAAAAATTTGGTATTGTATTATCCTTATCTATCCATAATAATATAGCCTTTCTCTAATTAAGACATATTTCACTACTGCACAACGTAAATGAATAAATTGCTTGCTCATAAAATAAAAAATTCTTTCTAGGATTTGTCAAATTTTCTTAGGAAATCCACTGTGTTATTTCATCATCATCATTATCAAAATATTTATTAAATCAGTCTCATAAATATTCTAAGCTGTTTAGTGACCCTGCTTTTCTCAATCAAATAAAAAAATTAGCCATGGTAGGCCAAATACCTAATCTTAACCAAACAATTACAATAAACAAAAATATAATAATAGGTCTAACGATGCATGAAAAAACTAATCTTAATATTACAACACACCATAAATAATTTTTATTCAATATTTTTGTTTATTTTTTAAATTTACATTCAATTTAGATTATGACCTTTTTATATAAAAAAACCAAAACTAAGTTTACAATTATTTAACAAATAAATAAATAGGCTTAACTTTTAATTATCTTATCAGTTATAGTATTTAAAAAATAAATAATGTTCATCTACAATAAACTTTGATTATTGTCTTAACTTATTTACTTTTTATTTTTTAGTTAATTCATTAATAATATACGTGACGATAAAGGTACTGTTTCATGGTACACGATAATGTAATTGAACCTTAGAATTATGTTGTGTATAAACTCATGTTTCTCCTGTTCCAACTGAAATTCAAGTTTTAATTGAGTAAAGCCTGCCCATAATGCGCAGGTGGAGTAATAAATTATTTGCACTCGATCTGCTATTTCCAGGGCTACAAAAAATTAGTTTTGTTTATCACATACCGATTATATGACTGAAGCATTTAAGAACAGAATAGTTAGAGGTGTAAAAGACATTATACTCTATTTCACGTTCAAAATGCAGTTATACAGCTCTTATGAGAACCCATTGTGTTAACAGGCGTTCAGAACACATTAGGCACAGCCAATACAATAAGCCTCCTCCGCCGACACCATCCGAAGGTCACAGGCAAAAATATTTGTTGTTTCGCTTACCATGCTCTCTAGCAAGCTCATTTATAATATAAAAATTCTGAAAAATATACTTTTGCTTCCTAATGAATCATATTTTATTACACTACATTCTGATATTTAGATAAGAGACCATAGGTACATATAAGAGAAAGAGGTATGTCATCTCTCTCTTTGTCACCCTCACTGTCAGGCCAGGGGATTTTTATTATCATTTATAGACCTTTCCGAGATACTAACGACTGTTATTCGACAAGATTCAAAGATTTACCGAGATTTAAACAATAGCTATTCTTTACTTTAAAATAATTAAAAAGACAATAAAATTGATAAACAATTCCATTACTATAATAATTGTCAAAACCTGATCTTTAAAAGTATAGAAATAAGTACGTAATTAAGTATGTTTTCGTATTACGCTATTCAATTAGGAGTTAGTAAATGAGAACATTTTGTGGTGTGGAGCCAATATTTTTACTTAGTGTAAAAGCGCTCCCATATGACATACATTGCTTATGAACTTACCATAGTGCATTCTGAACAAGAAATCAACTATAGTCAGAGTTATCTCCTCTAAGAGTAATGAATTTCATTATGCGGCAGACCTTGTGATGAATGAAGTGAAGGTGTCATTTGCAGGCTGGAAGTAGATGTTTTTCAGAGGGCCTGGCATGCTGATAAGCATACTTTTCCACTCAGCGAGGAAGGCAATAATAAACCACCTCACTTCTCTTTTTACATAGTAAAACCAATGGAGGTTCAAACCAGCCTTTCGGTTGAAGACCTAAACTACAGATTGAAGACTACAGATTTAAAGCAGCCTTAAATGTGAAGTTACTTTTATTATGAACAAGAAAACTCCATTGATTATCATGAATATTCCAATTGCCCAAGCAAATGAAGTGAAATACCTTGGTATGTATAGACCATAAATTAAAGACAAGTAAACATACAAAAATAATTTATTACTACAAGTTACATACACTTATTGGAATTTTTCGACGTATCAACTTGATGTTGAGACATTAGTATCAGTGTACAAGTAAGTACACTCATCAGTAGTACAAGTACCTGTGGACAAGCTTTCCAATATCCTCTTCGTGAAATGTCACCACCAATGAATTTAAATGAGTCTTGAAGCTCCTCATTAGTTTGGAAGCATTGTCCTCCTACCCACTTCTTCAGTTCAGGAAAAGATGGATGTCACTCGGTGCTGGTTGAGATTGTATGGTAGGTGATCAAAAATGTCCACTAAAATTGCTCACAGGGCGCTCTCACACCAGTGAAACACTACCTCGACACGACCGAAAACAAGACCTCGAATCGACCGAAAAATGAGTCGCGTCGTGCATGTTTGCACATCAAGGAGACTCGACCTCAACTCAACTGTTCAACCTTTTCTTCGAATCCACCTGCAGTTTAAAAATTGTCAAGTGATGAAGATGCAGTTTTTGCTTATTACTATCTAAGAAGAAAACAGAAAAGAAAATGCAGCAGTTGGATATCACCATTTATAAGTAATAATCGTAATAGAGGAGTGTATATGTGTGCCCAGGAACTCTCCTGGAATGAATACAAATTTAAGTCTTTTTATCGGACATCAAAAGAAAGTTTCCAAAACTATTACTTGAGCTTGTTGGTCCTAGAATTATAAAAAAGACATATAAAATTATAAAAAAAAGACGGTTATTTTTCAACTTCCAGCACAAAGGCTACATTGTCTGCTTCGTCTGCCATGATTATACGCGACTGGTTGAGCAGGTATTGGACAAACTGAGTTGGATGCAATCAGTTTGATTGAGGTTGTTCTGGTAGGAGGGCGAACATATAAATATAAGGGTAGGACTCGTATGTGAGGTCGTGTCGCAGTTGAGTATCACTGGTGAAAACACCTTAAGAGTCGTTGGGTTGCACAAGCACTGAGAGAACGAGTGTTGTCATGGATCACAACAATTCCAGAAGTCAGCATGCCTCTTCTTTTATTTTGAATGGCTCTCCGCAAACTTCATAAGGTTTCACAATAAATAGCTGCATTAATTGTGGTCCTTAGCTGCATGAACCCCATGAGAAACACGAGTAGAAGACTACATCAAGACTACATCTAGTTTAAATTCATAAGTGACAACATTTTTTATGAACATTTTTTTTGGAAAGCTTGTTCACAGGTACTATAAATGCCTCCATTGTCAAGGTGATTATGTCAAAAGGAATCCACAAGTCTATGTAACTTTTAATAATAAAATATTTTTTAATATATTTATTTGCCTTTAGGCTGAAAAAATTACCTTCATAGATAGGAGACTGCCATGGTGAAAACAAACAAGTTAAATTTAAATTTAGTGACTTCTACGCCGGGGTCCCGAGTTCGATTCCCAGTCAAGTCTGGCATTTTTTCATCACTTATTTTCATATATCATCATTCTCCACCATCTGCATTAGCAGACATTGCAAAACAGTCTGACAAAGCAAAAAAAAATCAGAATTTGTCTATCCAACTATCTATATCAGGCTGTCCTTCCTCTATTATTCTCAAATTACAATATTCTCGTCCTGTCTCTTGTCTTTACTACCATACGCCTCTTGAATTTCATTCTTCATTTCTAAAGAATTGAGAATGTTGCTTGCATTATGCTCTCTGCCTTCCTTCTTCCTGTCCATTATACTCCCGCATAAGTCAGTATTGGAACAAAATATGCAGTATACATAATTTTTAGATTGCCTCAATGACACAGTGGTGTGTGTGCTATGCTGCAAAGTGGAAGATACTGAGTTCAATTTCCAGCAAGGGTCTACAAGTTTAAACCCAATATAATTTAACCCAAAGTAGTCTCTAATGACCTAGTTATTGATGTAACTTAAAATAAACTAAAAATGATTTTTCTTTACAGTACATAGGAACTTCTTAATCCCAAACTAAGTTTTCCACACTTTGAAAGAAACTGCTTGCTTTTAGCACCTTTTACTTAATTCCTTTTCTAATTTTCTGTATAATGAGAAAACAGTCCCTCAAATATGAGGAATCCTGAACTTTCTCCAGTACCCAACCATTTAACCTTACTCCGTGACGCTGGCCTTTGTTCACACATCTCTTGTGCACCAGGACTTTAGTTCTTTCCTAAATGAATACCAAACCATATTTAATAATCTCTTAATACCACAACATACGTTATATCCAGGTTAATATACTTTAATACATTTTTTATGTTATAATATAATAATCATAGAAATTGAAACTCTAATGAATGATTAATTTAAAATATCCTTCAAATTAAAAAAAACAATTTAATTTAATTTGATTAATGTACTGTAAAACAAATAATGTAATATTTTTTTAGTTGATAAGAGAAAAATTTGTAGTAAGCCTACATATTATAATAAAGAATGATTTTTTAAATTATTTGTTTATTATATAAACATTTAAATATAATTAAAGTATTTAAAATAGCCTATTAAATATTTATTAAATAATATTTTTGGGTTTTTAAATAAATATTTAATAATAGGCTTAATTATTTATTTTTTAATTAATATAATATGTAGGTGTACTGGGTTGAGCAATAGTGACATATGACTCATTCATTTTTTATAGATTTGTCAACAGTACGCCACAAATATTATATTTTTATATAACTCTATATTAATATTTAACAAGTTTAAATATTCATTAAATTTGTTGGCAATTACTTTATGTATTGACAAATGTCTTCTTTTTGGAGTTTGATTGCGTCTAAGGTTATGAGCCATTACACTCCATTTGGCATATTTTTGAAAATTAATAATTTTTTGGTTAGTTACTGATTCTAGTCATTAATTGAACCCGGAATCTTTATTGTAGCAGTCCAGTATGATTTCAATTGAACTGCTCGACAATACTTTTTTTAAGCTGTCGTTATCATGAACTGTACATCATTAACCCTTATAATGCCAAAAAGCAGATTTGAATTTTTACAAAAGGCTGCTAAGAGCCGATGACATCGGCTCTTCATATATCGCATAGTATTTTGAATATTTCTCAATTGAACGAGTTCATATTTTAAAGGATAGTAGTGGAGCAGATGCCAAATAAGCTTGCTGGTTTTCTAAAGTGCGCAGAATTTTTATTTAGGTAATGGCGTGCTTGGTTGCCTCAGCAAGTGGTGGGGGTCAGTGTTGTACCAGATGTGATCAGTCACGTCGCTCTTGTAATGTTATATTATCAGCTAACCTGAAAACATTAGTCTGTAATATGTTGTATGTGGTAGGCGTTGATTGTTGTATACAATGTTTACAACTGAATGTTTTTAACATCGCTAATAGATGATAATTTAGAGCGGATGCCAAATAAGCTTGCTGGTGTAGCTGTGCGATCAGTTCAGATTTAGTCAGTAGATTTCGTAGAGCCACATCTCAATCTTTTACTCATTAAATCATTAAGCGTCCAAGATTCCACGTCATAAAACAGAACCGAGAAATATAGCATCGCAAAAGTTGCATTTTTGTTTAATATTCAGAACGTGTGTTTTGAATACTTTACTCATGCTATAACAACCAATTTTTTATAATTTAATACTGCAATTTTTATACGTGAATACCCCACGTGATATTCTATTGCAGGTCTGATCAACACATAAATTCCAAAACAAAGATTATCTAGTGAAACTCCAAGAAACTTCATAGTATGCACATGTTCTAGGATATTATGAATAAGGAAATACATACATTTTCCTATTTTTCTTAAGAGAATGGCTGACTTGTATGGTTTTTAAACGACTGGCATAGGTATTAATGTGAATAAAAATGTGCTATTAAAATCACTTTCAGAATTAAAATTTAATTAAATGTCTTTATAGTTAAGGCTACGTAGAATTAATTAATTAATTACAATAATAATTTATCATTATAACAAACTTTACGTATAAAAAAGAAAAATAATAAACAATATAATAATTATAATTAATAACAATAAAATAAAATAATAATTATGTCATAGTTCCAAATACAGGATTGTGACGACAAATATTTGGTCCGTATTCCTGATAGGCCTGTTTTGTATGGCAAACATCATGGAACTCCGGCTGTATGAAAATATGAAACAAAATAAAACCAAATTAATACTCTTTTTTCTATGAATAATCCAAGCACAGACTAAGAAGGCTATAATAAAAATTATTAATTATTTTACAAATACAGAAAAGAAACAAATCAATATGACATAATTTTCACAAGTAAGTGCCAAAATTTACTATTCTCTAACAAAAAAAAACTTGCACAGAAAAAATATTTTATTATATACACCTTAAACTACAGTTTTTTTCTATTTTTAAACAAAGTCACCATTAAAACTTAAGCATTTATCAGTGTTATACTATTTTCAAATTTCATCTTTATAAAATTCATATGCCTGGGCATGTAGCCAATCATGACATTTTCAAGTTCATTGTCGTATCATCGAAGTGCTGAGACGCAAGCCACTTTCATGTGATTGAAGAGATGAAAATCACTTTGTACCAAGTTGGGGCTGTAAGGGGGATGATCAAGGGGGAAGTCCTATTTAAATTGCTTCAACAGCTCTTGAGTTTTTGGAGCATTGTGATGCAAAAACACAACACCAGAGGTCAGCATACTGCGACATTGTTTTGAATGGCTCGCTCGCACACTCAGTGCTAGAGACTCGCCTAGCGGGTCATGGGTAGATGTTACCGCCAGGCTGCCGTCTCACCTGGCGGGTTCTGTTTTGTTATCTTGTTAAATAATTCCGAACGGGCACCACCTGTCGGACATCAGTTCATTGCTATCATATAGCCCTCAGAAAGGGTTTTTCTTGGTAACCATTCAATTCGTTTTTGAATTTTCATCATACGATCTTCAACCCTCGTATATAGTATACTCGTTCAGTATTTTTAACAGGTTTTCAGAGTACAGTTGAAGCTGTAAATTTAGTATCTTTGCAGGTATCGATTCAAAATAGCTTACACTTTTAGATTTACTTAAAAAGAATATTATTTACAGTTTAAAATTATACAACAAATTAGGCGTAAATCGTAAAGGTAAATGGAAAATTCAAAGTACATTTATTATAACAGGTGAAAATAAACATAAAAAACATAGAATTGTTTACATTTGTGTTATTAGCACACATAAATCCATATATAGTCGCAAATAAAATAAATTTATTAAAACGTTCGTAACATAAATTGTAGGCCCTACATAAAGCACACGAAGAACACGGTGCACAAGTAATCAGCCCAACGGAAGAGATACCTCATAATTGCACAGCATTGAATGTGTTTAAGTTTCTTCAAAATTTCAAAGTAGAGATCTGAAGTGATCATCGCCACGTTCCTAAATTTAACCAGCAAAACTCCTGTGGCAAAAAAAACGTAACCATAACCTTACTTACAGAGGTCCAAAAACCAAACGAATGAGCTCTGCCTTAGACTTCCATTCATGGTACAAAGCGAAAGGAGGTTTTTTGATCACTTTAATCACATGAAGAAGTGGCTTGAATCACAGTACTTCGATGACAAAGATGAACTTCAAAATGTCATGAAAGATTGGCTATGTGCCCAAGCAGCTGAATTTTAAAAAGAATTTGTGAATTAGTGAAACGCTATAACAAAAAATGCTTAAATTTTAATGGTGACTGTTGAAAAATAAAAAAGCTGTAGTTTTAAGATATATATAATAAAATATTTTTTCTATGCAAGTTTTTTTTATTTTATAGCCAAACAGAGGTTTTGCTTTTTGAACCGCCCTCGCATATTGGCTTAAAAGACTCTTGATAAATTGTTTTATTTGCTTGGTGTTTATGTATGACAATTATTTGGTTCTCCTGATTAAAATTTTTAAACAGTTTCCCTTGGCCAATCCAAAAGGACGTCTGGTCGTTTCATTTCGAGTTCTCTGCTGTAGCAGCCTTCCTTACTCCAATATAAATTATTCTACATGTGATAGACAAAGTAAACTATTTAATGTGATAATAAAGATAGATAACAATGATAAACAGGTTAGTTTGTTGTTGATAAAACTATTAATTACTGGTAATGTAGTTTGTGACACATGAAAAACTTTTGCGAGAAAGTTTAATATTTACTTCACACTGTTACTCAGTTCTTAATTCAAGAACAGAGGCATCATTCCTATTATCATTCATCATTTCTACGTTAATACTGTACACAATTTTTCAGTTAAATGGTCATGAGAAATAATTTCTGTGTTAAGGACTCTATACTCAGTTCATCGTAAGAAAGGTATGTTGACTAAACAAACAGCAGTTACTGAATCAGCTGCTACAGCGGTGACTCAGAAAAAATGCATTACTTTTAATGAAAACATCACAATGATAACTGATATGATATGCGCCTTCAACCATACACAGAATTAAACTATATACATAGAAATGAAAAAACAAAAATACTATAACACTAAATTCCTAATTGAAAATAAATTATAACGCACGTAAAAACGATGCGAGACAATACGATGTCAAAAGCGAACTGGTAGCATATAACGATGACAAGATCTTTGTCAATAATATGGAGAGATTTATGGGTTTGGATTAGTCCTAGTCAAATTCAATTGTGAAATCACGAGTGACTAAACTAATATAAGATGACTAATCATTAAATTAAAATAAAAATGTTTACGTTTTATAAATTTATTGATCAGTACTTAAAACATCAGTCATGATATGATGTAGGGGTAACAATTGTATAAATAAAAATACTTTTGAAAGTATTACATGCTCAGTGACGTCATTATTTGTTTACTCAACATATATTTCTTATAATGAATAGAGTATAGGTTCTATTCCATTACCTAAAGCTTTAATACACTCCCAATGACAAAGTACTAGGACCTATTTCTGTAGAACAAAAATTAAAACCAAAAAACAATAGTGACATGTAGCTGCTGTAGAAAAAACCAACATTGGTGCATCAGTTTAGTATTACATTACAAAGTATGAAACAAGTGTGAATCAAGCTGACTCAGGAATTGAATACAAAAATAATTAATACTCACAGTAGAAGCAAGAAGACTCCCACCAAACCACACAGCGTAACGTTGCATATGGTGTGATACTACTTGAACATCAATTGGTTTAGGCTGTAAACCAAAATTAAATTTGTAAAAATTATGAAATATTTTAAAGTACTACATGCTTTGTTACGTCTTACACAACTATATCTAAGTTATCATGTTTACACCTAAAAAAATCTCGAAGTAGATAAATCGAAAGCTTTAAAGTAACACTAATTTTAACACTACAGAATAATAACTGTCATCTGTTGTAATAATTGGAAATGAAAGTAACTAAGGATTACAAAACTATAGTCTATTCACAGAGTCTGAAGACACGCAGTAAACAAATAGATCACGTGATAGCTGCTGATTGAACGCATAACCAAGGTCATTAAGCATTCTTCTAACACCAGTCTTCATTGCATTATCCCTAGCGTAATATACAGTGCGAGTTATTTTTAATGACATAGATCATGAAAATCTGTTAAATTTTTAGAAGGAAAGAAAGGAATTATTTTTATGTAAGAGCGGTTCATTAGCCGTTGTCAGTATGATGGCAGTATAGTATTCAGATGAACTAATGTCCTCTAGCCGTGGCAGTGAGAGAATGCATAACGCTCTCACTCGCACAAGCCATACGCGCCGTTCCAATAACATTGTCTTTAATTTTACTCATTGTTGTGAGCAAGCGTTTATGCGTGCAGTAAACTAACAAGCAAGATAACGACTGTAGTATGTTTTCAGATTTGGATTATAACGGTAAAGACCTTTGAGCGCATGCGTAGTTATGCCACATATCTCCCTCTCACTTGCTCGGCTATGGGACATTAGTTCGTCTGATACCTTACTAATATCATGTGAACAAAGCATATCTCTAGACTCAGTGAATTCAGTACAGAGTTCCAGTAATTTTTCAAGTGACACCCTTCTGTTTTCCTTTAGTCCTTGATCCAGATTGTCTTATTTACTTTATGATTAAATGGACAATTTTATTTTTTGTAAACGTTACATAACAAAAACTTATTCACAACCAAATACAGTTATTAGAAGGAGTGTGTAAAAAAAGTCAGATTAAAGTTATCATTTATTAAAAAAATTATGTATATGAGTAATAAAAAAGGAAAGTCCAAAATACTTATTACAAGATCGGAAAATAAAAAGAGTAAAGGAACTTAATTACCAAAGTTGTGTAATCCAAGAGAATGGCAGTAAAGATGAAGAAATTATAAATAAAGTAAAAAAAATGGGAGAAAACATATCAATTTACAATATTTAAATGTAAATAAAACCTGAAGAGGTAATTACCAACTATCTTATATTTTTTGTAAACAATTTGAAGCGGAGCATATTGTACAATTTAAAATTACTAAAATCCTGTTTAATAGCAGTCAGAAGAGAAGCTCCAGAGAGCCATTTTTTTTCCACATCCATGCAACCTGTGCTTATCTAGCACAAAAACTAAATTAATGGCTTCTCTTTGGAAGGGACCCAGTAAGATCAAAGATTGTAGAAAATAACTGCCTTATTGAGCAGGTCAGAACATTTAATTACTTGGGCTACTAAACTGTTTAGACAGAGAGCTTGATAGTGACTAAAAATACATTCTTTACAGAGAATAGGCAATATAATTACAATTATACTGAGGAACGAAGCTCAAAAATATATTTTGATGAGATTTTACATCATAATGACAGTTCTAAATCTTTTAATTGGCTGCAAAACTCTGAATCTTACGTGGAAAAAACAGAAATTGGAAGCTGTAGAGATGAATTTTCTATGAATCAAGGGTTGTGAGAGGAAAGATAGAATGAAAGAGATGCAGAAAGTAAGTGTAAGTAAGAGTAATTATCATAATAAATAAATGGAGCATTTTGAAAGATAGAATTCAAAAACTGTTTCTGGGATACAGGCCTGAGGGAAAAATAAGCTACGAAAGATCTCTACAATGCTGGGAGTTTATTTTATTACAGCTTTATTATAAAAAAAGGAAACATTTTGATGGTGGAACAGGCTAATGGGTCTATGCCCTGAAAAGAAGAAGATTAAAAATAAGTATTAATATTTACACAAAAATCGAATTGTAGTAATACTACACCAATTACAAAAAATAAATTAACTACAATTTAATATATATAAATATATTTATTATTATAAGAACCCTTGTTCCTCAGACACAAAAAAATTGAAGAGATTTTCTCCAAAATAAAAGAGTACCAACATAGGTTGTAACTAATTTGATAACAAATGTATTAGATGACTATCATAACCTCAAAACATTTTATTAATAAAACTAAAGTTACAATACATACTTTTACACGACCACCAGAAAGACTTTCAGATAATCGCAATCTAGCATCAACAACACGTTTGATATCACGTTGTAAACGTCTGCCGAAATCACGAAACATTGTTGACCCACCAGACAATACAATGTTATTATACAAAGGACGTCTTACATCAATTGGGCAGTTCTGGATTACTGTATCCACAATATCAGATATTGGTGTTGTGAAATCAGGATTTGAGAACTGTAATTGTTAAAAAATACAAAAGATTAATAAACAGAAATAATAGAAGAATTTAATTAAAACAAATTTATTTTTTATTTTTCTTCTTTATCAGAAAAAAATTAAAAACCGAAAAGATTTTTCAAGAATTTACGTGTATAGACACTCATAAAACAGACTAACAAGCTGAGGCCGTCATTCAACAAGATTTTTAATTTATCTTTGTAGTGTTCTTATTGTCATATGTTTTAAACCTTAACCCTTCTTGTACTGGAGGAAATCTCAGTTGCTTTGGTAGTTACCAGCTTTAAAAGCCTATAATAGCAAACGTATTTTTATGAAGCGATTTGTTCGGTTCATACATCAAATTGCCCGCCTTGAATGGCTCTATAATTTCACATAAAACACAATCCAAATGTATTGATAGCGAGGTTGAAACGATGGTTGTAAGTTGCCTAGTTACTTTTGAAGTCGACCTATCTTCAAGACAATGTAACTTGGGGAATATCTAATCTATAAGGTTGCCTGCTAAATCAGAATGGTGTGTAGAAGCAATGAAATCAAACCTTTTCTTCCTACATGCGACCGTTGGCGTAGTATGCAGAAATTCTGAGAGTAAACATTATCTTTCTTTGTCAAACCTCCCTCGACCTTTTTCATGTTTTGATAATAAAAATAACCGTACATGTTTTATAAAATGCCTGTAATTTTTTCACAATTTTTATTCAGTAAATAACTTCAATAAAAATATTCTTTGTTGCAATCTTTCTATAAAAAAATACAAAATTGCAGAAAAATTTTGCAAATTTCAAACTGCAATTATTAGGGCTAATGTTACTCAAAATTATAATATAAAACATGGTTTTATTCATGAAAATGTCTTCTACACATTATGTAATGTACAATTTTATGATAAACTTAAATTTTAGCATGGTACAGCCAAAAATATAAAGTAACCTACAAATTTTTACGTGCAAAAGTGTTTCACCCGCTGTAGCTAGCGAAAAATGTAACCGATTTTTATGTCATTATAATAAAAATAACCGTATCTGTTGTATAAAATGCCTTTAATTCTTTAATTTCCTATCGGTAATGGCCTTAGATAAATAAATTTATTTGAGAGCGTATTTTGACATTTGAACATTCACTATACGACGAAAGAAATGCCGTATCAGAAGGGTTAACACAGTAAATCTGATAAAAGGTTTCTTTGCAATATAAACTTTTCCATGAAACAGAAATAAGACTTAAATCTTGATGGGGTGGTTTGTAGAATAAGAAACAAAATTTCTTAAGTAATAAACAATTCAACAATAACTTGTGTCAAGAAACGTTCTTGAGGTTTCCTTTTTAGTTTTATGTCCAAAACACATTAAGTTTAATGCAAATGATAGAGTTCTCAGTGAAAATAGGTGATGAAAAAATGCCAGACCTGACTGCGAACCAAACCTGAGGTTTCTGATGTAAATGCCAGTTATGTTAAACAGTACACCAACGCCAACAGTACCAGCATTCATTAGGTTTTTGAGTAATCCAAGTACAGTTGAATATCTCTTAAGCGACCACCACAATTTTAAGAGTAAATTGGTCTTTTTGAGGGGTGGTTGCTTAATAATAGGGGTTTATAGAAACATTGGCGTATTTTTTTATTAAGTATTGTAGGCCTACGTTAAGTATAATGTGGTAAAAGGACACAAAGGAATTTTGCGGTTACGGAATTGAAATTAAATGTATGTACCAAGTCGCTGTCTACAATTCTGTATTTTTTATCTAAAACAAATACATTGTTAAAAAAAGCACGCACATAGTTACACAATGCCCATAATGGGCAGGTGGAGTGTTAAATTAATTGCACTCGATCTGTTGGTTCCAGGGATACAAAAAATAGTTCTGTTTCTTATCACATAGTCAACCAATCATAATCATGCTACACATCAGCAGGCATTTGACCCTTTCAGCTCAAGTATGGAGGGGTCAGTGAACTATACACAGTAGAGTAAATAGAAACACAAAATAGGTCGGAGAGAGAGGTTTAAAATAGGTGGAGAGAAGTTTAACTGTATAAGCTAATTTATACTCATTGAACATCAGGGAAATTTTAAGTAGTTCCTTTACTAAGAACTAAAATGTCTACAAGTTCAATATATTGACACACAAAATTGTTCAGAAAACCTATCACTTGGATATAATGTCTCTGGCCTTATAGTCAAGAACTAAGCTGATAAATATACTTTGGAAAAACTATAGCCAATTATAAGCATGACAATAGATTCTTTCTATCCCTTACTACCTTAAGCTGAGGACATTAATTAATAAAACTTCTTACATACCTCTGGATGGAAAAAAATTTCAGGTCCTAAAAATCGTTCATAACCAACATCAACAGAAAATGGATTTTTAGTCACAGCATTAACACCATCATATTTTTTAATCCATTTAGAAAGATCAGCATCATACTTAGCAAATTCTTTAGCAATATCTGGGCAAATATAACAGAAACGTTCCTTAATAGCTTTAGCTGTTTCTAAACTTTGTTCTGGAGGAATACCAACTTCACGTTCACGTAGTAAAGATTGAATAAAATATGTTATATTTCTTCCAGCAATTGGAATGTGCTTTATACAACTTCCAATAACATAACCATCAGCCTGAAATTAAATGATTTCAAAATGAATAAAACAATGAAATACTTAATACATTAATATAACAAGAAAAATATAAAGTTAAAAGAATAGCTTACTCTACAACTTCTTAAATGCTAAGCCAAAAGTTTTATATCTGACTATCAGTTATGACCAAAGAAAATTTAACTCCTGTTTTCTACATATAAAATATTACACTTATCCAAACCAAAGAATGATTGGATTTATAACAGTAGTGGAGAATCAATTATCCCAGCATCAGTTATCCAAACACCTTCTGCTTCTCCTGAAGAGAACATGTGACTTTTCAGCAAGAAAGAGACAATTGGAGACCATTAGTGATTTCTTATCTACTCTTTACAAGGAATCGAATGACCCTATTTTTGTTTCCAAATTCTGACTTTGATATCATGACTTCCGGTTTTGGGATACTTCCCCAATGAAACCGGAACTTCAAACCCAATGATTTCTGTAATTACTCTTTCAAATGACACTAATTTTGTTTTCAAATTCCGACTTTATTTTTTTAACTTCTGGTTGAAACTGGAAATTCAAACCCCATTGAAGCCCGCTAACATTTTTGTGTACATTACAAATCCATGAACCGTTTGCTGATATCTTTTGTAGTTTCCGACTTTGATTTCTTGACTTACTGTTTTGGGCCACTTCCGGCCAAAACTGGAGCTTCAAACACAATTTAGGCCCAATAACTTTTTGTGTTTAGATTATGAACCTGAAAACTGTTTGTTGCTATCTCTTGTAGTTTCTGACATCTGGTTGTGACACATGGATGAACAAAGGAAATAATAGATGACAATTTTAAGAATTGCCGCCAAAAACATGACTTAATTTTAATGAAAGAAAGACAGAAAATGAAAATGAACTTCTGTTCCACTTAAAATCAATTGAAAACTTTTTTTAACAGAGCCTAGTTTAGTGTCAATTGCTGCTTGCCATGATTTTAAGGGGAACAAAGGTTCATTTTCATTTTGCATCTTTCACTCATGATTAAAGTTAAGTCATGTTTTTGGTGACAATTTTAAAAATTGTCTCTATCATCTTCATTTGTCCATCTGTCTGTCCCACCCATGAATGCTTGAAATAAAAGTTGTATATATTTTTATTTTAAATTTTTTTAGCTTAAAAACATAATATGACATTCTTAGCCTTTTTAATATTATAATGAAAACAATACTTTGTACGAAAAAATTTAAAAAAAACACTCAAATTTTAAAAAAATAAAAAATGATTCTGACAAAAATAATAATTGGCTATTAATTAGATATTAACTTCAGTTTTTATTTATTACTGAGTACTTTAATTTGATAGTTAAATTACTTTTTATGGTGTTATAAAAATAATGTCATTAAAAAACCATTGTCAACAAATTCAATTCCCAGGCAGTGAACCTCTATGCAGATGGGTTAAAGAAGCTGTCAGCATCATTAGTTTTATTGCAGTGGACACCAAATAAGCTTGCTGGTGTAGCTGCCCGAACAGTTCGGATTCAGTCAGTAGATTTCGTATCTTAGTACCAAACTGCCTACTAAATCACATGTTCTAAACGAAGTAAATTATCACTTATTAGCGATGTAAAAAACATTCAATTGTAAACATTGTATACAAAAATAAACGCCTACTACATACAACACATTACAGACTAATGTTTTCAGGTTAGCTGATATAAAATGTTGCGAGAGCAAAGTGACTGATCACAGCTAGTACAGCACTGACCCCCACCAATCGTTGAGGCAACCGAGCACGCCATTACCAAAATAAACCTTCTGCGCACTTCAGAAAACTGGCAAGCTTATTTGGCATCCACTCAACAGAGGATATCATATTAATCAAAATATGAATTAATACTCACAACAGGAATGACGTGTGTTACTCCATCACCGCTGTCAACAACAATACCTGTCAAAGTTCGTTCATTGACAGGTCGAGATGCCCAGGAGGCAGCTAACGCTAGTACTGCTTGAACAGCTATGTATAACCCAGGTACATTGAACGTTTCAAACATAATTTCTGCAACATATTCATTAAAAAAGACCAGATAAATAATGATTATTTTAAAAATTGAATTGATATTAGATCTGTTAAAGTTCTTTATAAAAAAAAAAATCCCTTATAAGTTGCGACCTCCTCTGTAATGAACTCAAAAATGACAAAACTGCTGTAACATGTTCATTATTCAATACAGGGCGTTTCATAATGTACTTCGGGGTTACGAAAATTCAGTACAAAACAAGTATTTCACACATAAGAATGAAACAAGTACTGCACGAAAGAGCACTTCAAATATTTTCTTCCACATATTCTGGGTAGTTGGTCAACTGTTAGCCTGCTAAGTGTAGACAGTAGAGAAAATGGCTGCCACAGGAAGCGAAAAGTCAGTTTGTGTGTTAAAATTTCACATGTCAAAGTCAGTAATTGCTGTGCAACGTGCGTTTCGGTTGAAATTTTATAAGGATCCACCAATTCAATTCGTGCATGATATAAACAATTCAGTGAAACTGGTTACTTGTGCAAGTGGAAATCAACTGGTCGTCCATTAACCTCAGATGCCAATGTCAAACATGTGCCAGCAAGTTTTATTCACAGCCCAACAAAATTGACTGCATCTGCAAGCAGAGAGTTAAGAATTCCAAAAACAACAGAGTGGAGAGTTCTCCGTAAACCAGCCCATCAAAATTGACTGCATCTGCAGGCAGAGAGTTAACAATTCTAAAAACAACAGTGTGGAGAGTTCTCCGTAAACAACTAAAAATGAATAAACTTAACAACTACAAAAATATTCTGCATTGCACTTTATAAACAGCTCAGATCTAATACAAATTTTCACATATGATTAGAATACTATTTTACCTGCAATATACTCCCGATTTTCTGGTGTATTTAACGGAGGTTCTGTTAATAAGAAATAATGATCCTCCGGTTCGGCATGAAGGTATTTAAAGATACATTGTTCTAAAAATCTTTCCATCAAGTCCCAGTCTTCAACTAACCCATGTCGTACAGGGTACTGCAAGTAAAATATAAAAATCACAACATTATTATACAAAGTGAAACAAATATACAATAGATACAATAATTTGAATTTAAGGACAATTAACAAAACAGTGAAGTAAATATCACTATCTCTAGATCACTTGTTACAAATCTGTAGTGCACAATTCATTCTTAGGCTTGCTTGCCAACTTCAATGCAGATCTCAGAGCTGTTTCGAAAATGTACAAATTATAAATTAATCAATCCTGAGACACAAAGAAAAACATAAATACATTAATTATTTCCCACCTTGTGCGTAAACTTACATTCTGAGATTGATATAAATACTATGCAAATCTAAATAAATTAAAAATATGGTATATTTTTAATTTTATATTTTATGTACCCTGCCCATAACAGACAGGTGGAGTGTTAAATTATTTACACTCAATCTGTTCGTTGCAGGGCTAAAATAAATAGTTCTGTTTCTTATCACATGGTCAGCCAATTAAATGACTGAATCATTTAAGAACAGAAGAGGTAGAGGTGTAAAAGACACTAATCAGAGTTATCTTCTCTGAAAGTAATGAATTTCAGTATACAGCCAGCCCTGTGGTGATGAAGTGAAGGTGTCATTTGCAGAGTGGAAAATATGTGTTTTTCAGAGGGCCCGGCATGCTGATAAGCGTACTTTTCCATTCAGTGAGGAAGGCAATGGTAAACCACCTCACTCCTTGTTTTACTTAGTAAAACCTCTACAGGTTCAAACCACCCTTTCGGCTGATGACCTAAACAACAACACATTTTATGTACATAAAAATTTTGTGAAAAAGTTGTTGAGTTAATGTTATAATAAAATGGACATGTTATTAAAATTATTATTTTTTAAATAAGATAAAAATCTATCAGTACCATAAACAAGATTATCATAAGCAACCAGGAAACATTACAGGAAATGTGGTTTAGTAAATATGTTATAAAATGTTAGAGAATAATTTACAGACTAACTGGCTATAACCATACTCTTAAATTCAATAGTTTGAAATTGTTAAAAATATATTTAACTCATATCATAAATGGCAATAATTACTCCAAACAGGTTTTAAAAAATAAATTATGATTTTTCATAATGCTATACTATACCGATTTCTTATCAGTTTATATGTTATGGTAATCATTACGGTAAAAACTAAAGAACTATAAGATTTTTAATTTTGATCAATCAATATAATTAATATTGGAACTTAACCATATTCACACTGTTGATCTAATTTTAGGTGATGCTAAATGGATTGAAAGTGGGGCAATAAAACAAGCTTCTGCAAGGCAGCATAAATTGGAGACCAGTAAATATTGCACTTTTCTTGTAGGGAATTCTTTAATGCATCTGATAGTGTTTTCAGAAATAGAATATCATAAAAGGGAAAATTTTATTCTATTTATAGTGTGTAGGTAGTTGTTTGTTTTGAATGAAAGTCTGTGCAGCTCGTGTGTAAGTCAACGTACATGCATGTTCTTTACTTTGTATTGAAGCTATGATGATTCTGTCACAAAATTTGCCCTTGATAATGTTAGACAAGTTCATTTTACGGTTCAGAAGGGGGTTTAATATCACAGAGTCAAAGGATTCATCGCTTTACAAGGTTGCACGGGATTTGAAACGGCTTCCCTCTTACGGCACGTGCAGAATTGTTCAAAAAAATGTTGTACAGAAAAGAATTTTCTACATTAATTTGATTACTGCTGCAACTGAAATGTAATAATGGGTCTGTGACGTCACCGTAAAGAATGTAAAATACCATTTCTTCACCTTCCAAAATGGACTCATTTTAAACATTCTGTAACTTTGTCAAATATTTACAGGAATTTAAATTAAAAATAAACATTTATTCAGTAAACTCTTTTCCACAAAACATGTTTTATAAATTTTTTGCTAAACTGAAATTTAAGCTCGTTATAGTAAAAAATCTAAAGTAAACACAAAAATTTTCGCGGATGAAAATTTTGTGTCCCTAATGCAAAGAATTATGACGCGATTTTCATGTTATTATATTCAAAAGGGGCATACATATTATATGAATCAGCAGTATTTTTTTCAGAATTTTTCATCAGTAATGAGATTAGATAAAACAGTTGTTTTGAAAGCTCGTTTTGATTTTCGCAATTCTTCTGTTTAACGAGAAACAGTGAATTTACAAAGGGTTAATATATTTTGAGTTTGAAATTGATAAATTTATCATAGTTGAATAATACAATTTTAATGTACGACCAATAAATTTAGAAATATGTTATTTTCATTATAACAGCCATCTCACAATATCGTTAAGTAATTAATTACAAAAGAGTTAATTACATCATTATACAATCTTACTTCAAGACACTAACTTGCTAGAAATGATTAAGAACTAAACTCTATGAGTATCTAATTGTTTAGTTTACCTTGACAGCATAACCAGTAGCATCAAAAGCTTCATCTCCAATAAAAAAATCCAAATCTTCAACACCTTTTGTAAGTCTACGGATAACTTGATCACCAACTTTGGCAGTTTCTTTAATTGCAATAGCAGATGGTATAATAAACTGAGGTTCTTTGTTACCCGCAAATCCTAGTTTACAGTATCTGTAAAAATAAAGCAAAACCACATGACATTAAAATTGCAAGTAAATTTTCAACTGTGCACTTATTACCTTGAATACAAGAATTCATGAAATTACTGTAATTTTATTTTGTTTTTACAATAGACTGTTTTGGAGAGGTTAATACTAATACAAATGAGTCAGATGGAAATGAATGATAATGTCGTACCTAACAGGTAAATGATATACGAACTCCTGACAAAAATAATATAAATATTAATCATGTTTTTCTCATAAAGTCAAATTTTAAGAAGAATGGTAGAAAAACAACAGATATGCATCATAGATTCTCATAATTCACCTGAAATAATTGGCAACAGTCTTGATCTATTTGAAAATATATTGGTAAGCACAGAAATATAAACAAACTGTACAGTACTTAAAAATCCATTTGAGGCATCTCAGACAACCAAATTGCAAACTATTATTTAAACAGCATTACTAAAAATTAGGTCTAATTTTCAGTGCTGCATGACTTAGGCTAATGTGCAAATTAACTGAACTGAGAAATCCTAACCTAAGTTTGAGATGGTTTTTTAACTAGTAATATTTTTTTGATAATAGTTAATAGATAAAAATACAAATAACCCTAGTAAAAAATGAGGTAAATTAAAAAACAAAATGTTAAATATAGTTTGCAGTAGAAACGATTCTGCCTCTTTAAATTTAGATGAACGATACAATCTTACATCCTCATACCAAAAACTCATAACATTTTTTCTTCCATACGGTATAAGAAACGATTTCATACATTTAAAAAATTTCCTTTCACTAATGCACAAAAACTGAAGATTAGCATCACTAACGGAGCCAAAAGAATCCACTTAAAATTATTTATATTAGGGCGTGACATGTAGGTTATCTCATGAGCTTCACAACACTAACGAACAACAAAACGCCCAAAACGGTAAGATCAAACCAATTTTATAATACAAGATAATTAAACCATGGTTAGCACGTAAGTATAATAAAAAACTAAAAGTTGGTAAGCAAATTACAAAGAAAAATGAATACATGAAACAATAAATTTTTAGCCTCACCCAGTTCCAACATCGATTACACATGCCGGCAGTCGAGCCATTTTTGTTATGTAAACAATTTAAAAAATATTCTAACAGATTTAAAAATAATTAACCATACTTTTGTACGTTTTCATGAGATAACAGAAACTCTCATTATTAACCAAAACACAATATTCACGGATTTACTTAACACACTCGATATCCTGAATGAATCAACGTTGTAACTTCCACAGTGGTGATGAAGGATGTCAGACAGCAAAACAAGAACACACACATTGCTATCGATTGTGTTACGTTCGATAGTAGAATCGAATCATTTAGGAAACTAGATTAGAAGAACAGAGCGCGCGCCGTTTTATGAATTTCGATGTGAACGTACTAAACAGTGAACACTTTTTTGTGTTTATCGAGCATCGACTGCCATGGTCATTAGCCCAACGTATTTATTGTTAAATCCTTTTTTCGGGATTGTACTTTATATGTATCCTGTCACCGGCCGACTCTACTATTAACACAGCAGTCAATAATGATGGCAGGACTCCATTTTCCGTGTGAGACGTAGGTACTGCATGGAGTGGATTTAACTGCATATCTATCCAGTCCTTTTTAGTAATTAGATTAGTATAGTAATCCGTGAGCCAGTCTTTCGGTTATGTGACAGATGATTAGTAGTTTTCTCTATTTCTACCAACTGGGTTATCTTACTTTATTGGGTTAGACAACTTGGCCAACCTTAACACTTATTTTAAACTCATCATTTAAAAGATCTAACAGCTTTTCAAAACATGTGACTAATTGTCATGATTTTATTCTCCTTATAGATGAATATTTAATAGAAGTACCATACTTTGAAAACATGAGTAATCTGTAAATATCTCTTAATTACATTTTTTAGTATGAAGACTCTTTGGAAATGCAATTCTGTTTTAGAATTGTGCAAGTAACATTGTAGAAATTTTTAACAGTGGCTGGAGTTATACCTTTTAAATGTCCTGCTATGATAATGCTATGTGAATACTACTAAATAAGTCGGAAAAAATAAATTTTATTCATCACAGAAATAAGTTATTTTATTAAAAATTACTAGAAGAGTAAACATTATCATAATTTAACAATAACAACAAAATATGGTAATTAAAATATAATTATAAACAAACATTTTTAGCAAATTATGTATAAGGTATAAAAAAATAAACAATAAAAATACATTTATTTAATGAATTTTATTTCTGTTAATGGATTTATTTTAAATTATTTTGATAATTTATTTAAAAATATTAAACTTTTGTTTTCCATGTCATATAATACAACAACTATTTTTAACAACAGCAACAAACAACAATTAGAAAAATAAATAACAACAACATTATAGCACATTTTATATTATAATTAAAATTTTAATTTATATAATGTTCTCCATTTACATACTTATATCTGCTATGTTAACATACCCACATTTGATTGATCATGGATATATTAACAATTTTCTTAATTAATTGATAAAAAAATTATTAGAACTAATCTAATGGTTGATCCAAGAGAACAGCCAAACAGTGACAGCCAAAATTGAGTGACAAAGAGGGATAAGGGAAGAGGGAGACAATGAGGGGCTAAGAGAGGGATGAAAGGCAATAGGTGGAAGGGAGGTAAAGGGAGAGAGAAGGAAGGACGAAAGCGAGGGATATGGGAAGAAGAGAAAACAAGTGAGGGGTAGGAGAGGGAGAGGGAGATAAAGGAGATGGTTATAAAGGGGGAGGGGAGGGTGTGAGGGAGAAAGGGAAAAAAGAGAGATGAGAGTTAAGTGAAAAGTAAGAGGGGAAGGATATGGAGAGAGAGAAATATGGAGGAATCCGAGAGGTTGTGGGGGAGCAAGAGAGGAGAGGGATGGACGAATGCAGAAATGTCAGGAGGGGCTGATGGAGAAAGGAGGAATGAGTGAAATAGGGCTGGGAGATAGAGTGGGGAAGGGAGGAAAAGAGAGAACCATGCTCAGGAACTCAGGGATAGAAAAGGAAATGATCAAGAACTGATAGGTTCTGATAAGTTTTCTAATGGCAAAAGGATCAAAAACTGATGAGGATTTTGCTCCCCTCTCTCTACAGTGGTGTAGATATATTGAATTACTGCTGTAGATGAAATATATTTAATAGATGTAGATTGTATTACTCTATGATATAGATGTACATTAATTTTATCGATTAACGTTTAAATCAACAATCATGTTTTAGTCCTGGTATTATTTTTATGGAAACTAACGACAGTATAAACTTAAAAAATGCCATTTATTCTGCAGAGAGTATAAATGACATTCTGCCATCAGATCAGCTTTATTGAGTCAATTTGCGTAGCATAACCAAAGAATAGACCACAAAGAATGAATAACCTCTGTACATCAAACGTGGTATAATCCCTTAAAAAAATCTGAAAAATTCTCAAAGAAAATAATTACTGAGGAATTCTTTATGTCTTAGACAACAACCATTAGTTACATGATTACAAAAAACTTAATAATTTGTCTCACAACATGATTTTCGTTGTTCCATTAAAATTTTTACAATATTAAGTATTGACACCAGATCACAGTAACAAACATTACATTTTCATGAATTCAATCTTCTTTAATTAAAGTCAGTTCAAATTTCATTGTAATAAATAAAGTAAAATTTTAATTTATTAATAATAATTCATTGGTTAGGTAATACCACAAGTAAAAATCTCACTAATTGTCTTTGTAAAGAAAAATAAATGATCACAAAATAAATTTTCAACTGATTTTTGAATTTAAGAAAATGAACTGATGTTAGTTTTTTTTTGAATAAAATGTTCATTAGTATCTATATAAGCTAAGCTGGCAGTGCTACCAAATATCAGTACTTACTACATTATGTACAAATATGGATTTTAAAATCTGTTTTCCCAGATTCTTAAAATATATTTTATTTTGTATTTTTTGTTCATTATAACGAAGCCAACCAGAATTAACTTAATACTTGATTGGAGAAATATTGTTTTTATTTTTATCGCATGAAGAGAAATGTTTATCAATGTTTAGGAATAAATTATCCGCACAAGAAAGAAATTATTTGTGGAAAGAAATCATATCAGCATTACTTACCAGAGAAATTTTGTATCAATTGTCCATTATATTTTCTTTACTATACAACTAGGGAATATGAAGACATTCGAGGAAATCGTGTAAAAAATTTTAATTAAATCTTTTTATCATCATGAGTAATCCCATTAATCCTCAGATGTATAACCTAACCGATGCAACATCTAGACGACTCGAGGCCTTCGAACTGTGGTGCTACCGCCGAATGCTCAGGATATCGTACACCTACCATGTCACAAACAACACCGTCTTGCAACGTATGCAAAAAGCCATGGAAATCCTGCCAAACATAAAAGTCAGGAAGATGGCTTATTTAGGGCATGTGTTGAGAAACAGAAAATATCAGCTAATTCAACTTATATTGCAAGGCAAGATTGAAGGTAGTCGATCTCAAGGCCGTCGGCGGACGTCGTGGCTGAAGAACATCAGGCAATGGACAGGAATGACGAGCGTACAATTATTCAGAGCAGCTGTAAATAAAGTCATGTGGACTAATATGGTTGCCAACATCCACAGAGGATAGGCACCAACAGAAGAAGAAGATAACCTAAGGTATATCCCCAGGTCTACAATTTCTCAGGTTAACCAGAAATTCCATTGATTGGAATATTAAAATAGCACACAATTTTCTCTGATTTTCATTCTGTTTTTGCTTCTAATGTACAACTGAATTCTGTATGAACTTTTTTTATTGGATACTTTGAGACTAAACAGCAGTCAAACTATTACTTCAGAGATTTTTAATTAATATTCAAAATTTTGTATGTTAGATCCCAAACAGACTACCAAGAAAAAATGGATGTAGATCCAAACAGACTGTACAAAAAAAAGTTTTAATACTCCAGATTCACAATTATTATAAATCTCACTTTTTACAGTATAAATTTTCTTTATTAATATTTTAAATTAAACAAAAATCCTGAACTCATGGATTTACAGATTTCAAAAACAATTTTGTTGAACAGAAATCAAACTTGTAATTAATTACATGATAAATAAGTTTAATAAAATTTAAAGTCATACAAAAGGAATTTTAAAATTTCACTGACAATCAAGTTTGGTTTCTGTTTGTTTTAATAATAGTTGATAAATTACATTAAACATTCAGTTTTCTTTTTCAGAATGACTGATTAATTATTTTAATTATAGTATATTTCCAATAAGGTATCGCCAAATATAATTTAATATTCTTTTAATTACGTAAAAAATATTAGACTTAATTTTCTATCTAAATCTAACTACACCTAACTATATCTGACTATTATTTAAATACTGCGTAATATGAGAATCAGAAGTACTTAGCTCATGCACAAGAAAATATCACAACTATACCAAAATGCAGCACTGATGTTAAATTAAAAAATCTTCTGAGGGAAATTATCATTAATCGTAAATAATTTTCAAACAATTAATGTTTCAGTACACTACATTTTGTCATGATTTGTCTATACACTAACTTTTCTTCTGAAAAGTTTTCATGCAACAAAATGATTGTGCTGTCGCAATCTTTAACTTATTATCTTCGCATTTATTAGAGAACAGGTACATGAAGTGCATTTTTAATAACCTACATTGAAAAAAACCTGAAAGACAATTTTATATGATTTTTTTTGACTGAAAATTCCATAATTTTATTAAACTAAAAAACAATTTTGTTGTTTTTATTTTTTAAAAGACTCATCAATAGCTTAGTTTTTAGCGACTATGGTGGCTTATATAACTTAAACGGTGGCCGTCTGCATTAGCAGTAATTGCAGAACAGTCGGATGTTAAACAAAAAAAAAAAAAAAAAAATTAAATGGTGGGTTTTGACTTGTAATAATTTCCAGACACTAGCTGGGAATCAAACCCAAACCCCCATGTTGTAGGCTAGTGCGCTACCACTATGCTATGGAGGTAGGCAAAGGTTTTTATTTATTCTTGTATTATGAGGGATTTTATTCTCATATGGTAAGAGTCATTTGGAAACAGAAACAAAATATTTGTTAGAAAAATGTTTTATTGCCAGTTTTAGTTTTATACAAACCTATTTAATTTTTCTATATAGTCACCATTCACTTCTAAGCAATTTTCTTAATTCTGCACCAGCTTCTCTGCATAGAAGTTCACCATCTGGGAATTCCAGTTGATAGTGACAGTTTTGATTTCCTCCATTGTTTTTCCAAATTGTTACGGGAAATGAGACATGGATATGCTATACCAATGCAGAAATAAAATAAAAGCTAGTGTAATGGTGCTATTCAACCTCATCAAAACAACAACGATTTAAGCAAGCTCTTTACTCGAGTTTGAAAATGATGGCTACCATTTTCTGGGTAAAAAATCATGTTCTTTTGGTTGTTGGACCATGGGTCAACAATTACAACTGACATGTATTGTGAAAAATTCCCTAAACTGAGATATGCGATCCAAATCAATGGTGCAAGGAACTGTTGTTAGGAATAGTCTTTCTCCATAACAATACATATCCTCACACTGCTGCCTGAACCAAGGAGAAATTCAAGGGTTGAGAACTTTTTAATCAACCATTCTTCAGTCCTGACTTTGCACCTAGTGACTATTTCCTCTGCTTGAAACAGTGACTTGGTAAACAACAGTTTAAAGATAACAAGGGACTCAAGATTGTTGTTAACTGGTTTTATTTCCAGATGGCTAACTTTGATGCAGGGAAGTTTAACAAGCTGGTGTAACAATACGAAAAGTGCTTAGAAGTGAACGGCAACTATGTATACGTTAGGTTAAGTTGGTAGAAAACTAAACCATCAATAAAATATATTTTATGACCTAATGACAATTTATGAATATTCTTCATTATAATATTTATATTATAATGAATATAATATTTATATTCATCTATGTCATTACATCATGGAGAATACTCTTCAGTTTCTGAAAAAAATGTTGTACTGCTTGCAAAAAAAAGAAAAATGCTTTTTTTCTTATGCATGAGAGACAAGATGTAAATATGTAATATACTTGTATAAATTATAATACATACAGTATAATATTTATTTAGTTATTTTATAGCTGATTGCTTTAATTTATGCAGTGTAGTAAATATATGATGGTTTATACCTGAAGTGTAAAAGTGGGGACAAATTGTTTATACTTTATTTATTATTCATTGTTAGCCCCAACAACCACTTTCGAAGTAATTATTGACTAGTTAACTTACCTTTGTATAAAATTAATTTCTAATAACTAATTTAATTATTAAAAATATTTTTTCTTTTTCTTCATAGAGTCATGTCAAATGCTTTTAATGAGTATAATGGTTTTACAAATCAGTTCGTTTTAATATGTTAAAATTTTTAGAACATAGCTGGGATTTGAAGGTAGAACCATTAATTTTGCAATCTCTGATATACCATTGCTCCATGAAGTTAATCTCTTCAATTTTTTTATCATAAATATTCAGAAAGAGTAGAATCTAGAAATTGTACATAACAATGTTAAACAATACTGTTATAATATCATTTTGACTCTACCAAAACGACTATTCTAACAATTTTTCTTTCCTACTCTTTTCATAACTTAATTTCATTATAATTATTACTTAGTCTGTTGTGCAGTAATGTATAAATAAGGTTCTCTAAATGAAAGTGCTTGTTCTTTAATTACAAATATCTAATTAAAAGTCTTTTTTTGTACAACCTACTCAATTTACTTTAATATAATATTATTATATTTTACTACAAAGCTTGTATATTTTTCCTGCTTATGTTACAAAAAATATCTTCATTTTGATAAGTAGCTTTTTACTTAATAAATTTTTGTTAATTAATTTATCTATATCAACAATTTCCTTTACAAAAAAAATAAATAAAAATATAAAGGTAATTCTAGATAAATTAAAAAATAAATAGTTTTTCAAGTAGATTTAATATTGTTTACTGAAAACAAATTTTTGGTAGAAAACTAAATCGATTTTGTAAGAACTCTTTGTATTCTCAATTTTTCTAAATGAATTTATATACATGTTTGCAAAGGATGGCATGTAAGCCATTTGACAAAAATTAATTTAAAAATGAAATTTTTATCTTTAATTTAATTATGTCCCACTGGGTTGGTCTAGAGGTAAAGTCGTTGCCATGAGTCAGCTGTTTAACAGCTGTTATTGACGAAGGTCCCTGGTTCAATTCCTAGTAAAGGTAGTAACTTTTACAAGGATTTGAATACTAGACAATAGTTATTGGTGTATTTTGATTTTTGGGGTTCAAGTAACCATACTCTCTCTGGAATTGTCAGCCTGGGTCTGTACAAGACTACATCTTATTTACGTGTCATACACATCATCCTAATCTCATTAGGTCATGGGGTTGTTTATTGTTCTGAATTGAACACATTGCAATGTACACACATTAGGGATAAAAACAATGTAATTGAGCCAAACTTATTGGCATAAACTTAATGTATTCTTACAGAATAGTTCCATTCATTTTCTATATGCACATTGCAACTATTCAGTACAGAAGTATACGAATAGAATCTGTGATGTGGGATAAAGGTATTTCCAATCTTGGGGCATTACATTGTATTAAGGGTTCAAGATCCCAGATTATTGGTGGAAATTTTAAAAACTGTCAGCTATCGTTTTACTTTGTTCGTCCGTATGTCCGTCACACCCAGATGTCAGAAACTACAAGAGATAGCAACAAACAGTTTTCAGATTCATAATCTACCCAAAAAGTTGATGGATCTGATTGGGTTTAAAGTTCCGGTTTCGTCTGGAAGTGGCCCAAAACCGGAAGTCAAGTAATCAAAGTGGGAATTGGGAAACAAAAATAATGCCATTTGAATTCTCTTAAAGAGTAGATACAGAAATCATTGGGTTTGAAGTTCTGTTTCAACTGGAAGTGTGCCAAAACCAGAAGTCAAGAAATCAAAGTGGGAATTGGAAAACAAAAATAATGCCATTTGAATTCTCTTGAATAGTAGATACAGAAATCATTGGGTTTGAAGTTCCGTTTCGACCAGAAGTGGGCCCAAAACCAGAAGTCAAGAAATCAAAGTTCAGAATTTGGAAACAAAAATAGTATCATTCGATTCCTGTTAAAGAGTAGATATGGGAATCACTAATGGTTTTTTGCCATAGTTCAAAGGTAAGCATTTTAAAAAATGGCCACCAGCCATGAGATGTGTTGTCTTATGAAAGGAATTAAAAAAAAAATTGTATCTCTTGTTACTCTCCAAACTGAGAGTCTGCTGGGCTAAGATCTAATGAATGAGCTGGTCTTTCAGTTTTTTCTTATCTCTTGTTTTTAAATTAATTATATTCCATCTAATGAACACTAAAATCATTTTCTGAAAAATGGGGATCAACTATCTCTTTTGTAAATGTTCATGGAGTAAGGTTTTGGTAATGAAATATTTTCTATCTTATATATTTAAGAACGTTACTTCCCTGTGTGTATGTTCTATAAAATATTAAGTTACTTTTTAAATTATTTAAAGTTTATTTTAAATGGCTGTTAATTCATGTTCAAGCTTAATCAGATTTGTGTTCAGAAATTTATACCAAATTACGTTTAAACTTCTTTGAAGCGTGGTATATGAAATATAATTTGTAATGGTCACAATTTTTTGCCATTTATGTACTATTTGTTATTGAAAGTGTATTTGTTTACTGGACAAAATTAATAAGTTGATTTGTAAAGATGGACATTGTAAAACACTGAGAATCAGTCTGTAATTTATTTGATTAATTCTTTACGAAGACTTTTTAAAACACCCATTACTGGATGATTTTAAAAATCTACCGACACATTAAGGAACATGTCAAATTGAGTTGTTTCATGACTTGACATGATTTGACTGAAGTCAAATAAAATATATAAAAAAACTGTTAGTTGTAAATGTTGTATAACCTGTCTGTACATGTCTAGATAGTCTATAAAACTGACCAGTTAAATCTGTTATAAAGAAAGAAAATTAGTTGGGTTATGTAAGTGCAACCTAAATAAAATAAAAAATAAACACAAAAGTAATTATTAAATATTTTTATTAATAACATAGAAATACTATTTTTGGATAGGTTGGTTTGAGCAATAAATTATATTATTAATTTTATTTCTACTGTAAAAAATGAGTTTGTACAAATCAAATTATTAGATAATAAATCCTTTGATTGAAATACTTGAAGGCCACCTTCATGGAACAATGGTAAAGACTCAAAGATAAACATTCAATTTACTCAAATAATCCTTGAAATCTGATTTTATGAACAAAAATTTGTTCTTTACATTTTAGATAACTAAACAAACCTAAAAAAAAACTTTTGAAAAATACAAAAATTTATGATACCCAATGTTTGGAAGTTCAAATATTTAAATTATTGCACTTGTTTCATCAAAGGGTGTCATAAATTGTAAATTTCATCAAAGGATTTAAATCCAAATAATTTATAAATTATATGAAAATGTCCTTTTAAATAATTAGTATGAATTAATTAACAGTTGTATTCATTAATATTTTACAATAGCGTTTTAAGTTAATATCTACTTGTACTTTATGTTTTAATTTATTCATATTGTAGCAGCATTTAATTAAATTATTAATAATAAGTATTATAATAAATAATATAGGCCTAATTACTCATTAATATAATAAATATTTACGATATTTTATTCACTATATTATATTTATCACTGAAATGATACAATAATGTCATTAATACTAATATATGTTCCGATAACAAGTCCAGCGATACCGAATAATATTAGTAAAATATTACGAATTAAAATTAAATAACATGGACCCATTTTGTCGGGCCACATAACACATATTTCAATAATTGCTGGAAATGCAATACCTAATGCTGAAAGACAAAATGCTCCAAACAATGAAATAAATAATTCCAATCTTGGTACTGCGACTGCAAGGACGACTGTAACAGAAATAACAGGAATGTTAAAAATTGCAATTTTGCAAGATTTTCTCGATGTTCAAAAAAGTTTGACATCAAAAATGAACTGGGATTATGACTTAAGTGCTTATAAAACTTAAGTGCTTATAAAACATATTAAAGTATAGAGAATTATTGGTTCAACGTTTTGAGACAAAGCCAGATGATAGGATTCTAGAGAAGGCTCTTCAGTATCGCCCTGGGCGCCACCCCAGGAAGGGGTGATTGCGCCTCTCGCCCCTGCCTAATGCCGACTGATGATATGTTCTCTTTCAAAGGGTGACTAATAACAGGTGACCCAAACAGATTTTTGACTGGGATCCTCCTGAAGGAAGGATACCTTCTGACAGGTAGGTGCAGAGGAGGTGGTTCAATAGAAGTAAGAGATCTTTTGGATGAAGGTCTCATTGATAATCATTAACATTTGGGATGCGAGAGGTTGAACCAACCATATCGTAACTCATTAAAACAATTCCAGGCCTTTAGAAATTTTGAACGAAGAACCTTCTATTTTATGGCCTAGAATGCAAACCCTTGCATCATGAAGGTAGTATGGTTGAAATATTTTTTTAATAAAAATTAACATAGTGCAGTTAAATGAATTGTGAAAACAATTTTCAATGAATTTAGTAATAAAACTAATCCAAGATTTTTTCCTCAGATAGGGCCAATTTTTGACCCCGTGAGGTGACTTTTGACATTACTGAACTTTTGACATTACTGGCTCTTTCCGCAGCCTTTATTCTCAGCATTCGTTCACTGTAAGCTTTTCTCCTTTCATCTGTACACCTGGTATTCTACATTTGCCCTTCATGGAAGCCCTTAAAGTCCATATTTAGTTGCCTGAGTTTGGTTCGATTCATTAAGTTTTCTCAGTTTATTCCAGTTTTCTCAAAATCCTTTCTGATTTCATTGAACCATTTATTTAACCAAAGATATTATAGACAAACCTAAGATATTGGAACCAAAAAAACTAAAAATTAATTAATGAAGCAGAAATGATACTTACATGTAACTAATACTGTAACAGTTCTTAAAATATATTCCCATAAAAGGAAATTTTTAGTAAGTCTTTTCTTCATGTATGTATTCCATACAATTTCAATTGGGACGTAACATTGTAAAGCGTAAGTAATAAATATAGCAACTGCGAAGATTACTTTTACAGCTTGTGCCAACCTAAAAAAAAATAAAATAAAAATACATCAGCATAACCATACCAGAAGCATTTGCAATAAAAAACGTTACCATATGAAAAACTTAGACACTTCCAGATAGTAATGAAGGCTGAAGCTTTGTGTAGATCAGAAACTTTAACAAGCTGAAGGGAGTTACTCATAAAATAACTGGCATAGAAAGGGAACCCATTAGAAATATACTGGGACTAGGAAGCAGAATTAAAAGGACCATGCACAAATAAAGAAATATATAACAAGATTAAAAACAGAATCCATACAATGAGAAAATGAAGACTTATTTATTTTGACATTAGCTACAAGAATAGACAGTGACTGGTTAGTAAAACAAAATTTGACAGGATAATTAAACTCAAAATTAAACCAGCTTGGTTTACACAAATACTAACTGTTTGTCAGTAAACACAAATCATCACAGAGGACATATAAACAGAGAAATCTTCAGAAACAAGACCTAGAAAGTGATCTTCAGGGAGGAGAGTGAGAGAATGCGGTATCAACCCCAAAATATCGAGCAACTTAGGAGAAAATAAAATTTAAAAAATTAAAATTAGAAAATAAAGTTAATAAAAACTAAGAAAAGTTGTAAAGTTACAAAATTAACAAAAACAATGTAAAAGAAGTAAAAAAAAAAAAAAAAATGAAGTAAACAATGCAAGAAGTTAACAACAAAAAAGTAAAATAAATAAAATTTTGAAATTTCACTTTGCATTAAAAAGTAGTGATGAAGATGAATGGTGAATTTAATTTCGTGTATGTATTAAAATCGTTGGTCTAAGTCGAGGATGTGATGTCTTTTGAGGTGCTTTGTTTCCTCACTGTTGTCCAGTAAATTTAATGCTAGGTGGTTCTGGTGATTGTTTAATCTTAGCTGGTACCGGAGGCTCAGCTCTCTTATCTCTTCTGTTATGGTACGGATACGAAGATGGTCATGTATTTCCGAGTTTCTTATAAACCACCCAGCGTTACTCGTCGATCTTAATACTTTATTTTGGAAGTGTTGTATTATTTCTAAATTGGACCTGCTGGATGTACCCCAAAGCTGAGCGCCATACTTCCAAACAGGCTTGAAAATTGTATTATAGATCAAGACCTTATTTTCAACAGATAATTATGATCTTCCTAACAACCAGTTAAACTTCAGAACAAAAGGAAATAACTTAAATATTATACTATTGTGATTTATTTAAAGAGCTATTTGGGGAAAAAAAGGATTCATCGTAGAAGAAAAACACAGGGCTGTGTAAAAGATGTTTTCTCATTGTAATATTCATGGTCAAATGTATAAATGGGTTACTCTTCTGTTTGTGAGCCGTGATTAAAATCAGGCTTTCAAAAAGGAATAATAATTTATAATTAATTTAATATTTATAAAAATTTATTCTAATACATTTAATTAACTTACTTGTCGTGATCTGGCAAGTTTAATGTAATGCTGCCTTTCGCATCTTTACCAAATGTAACATAACCAAAAAATCCAACAAATACATACAAGAATACAATAACAACCATTCCTTTATTTAATACACCACAATAACCGCCAAATGATTTCGGTGTTTTCATATTATTTTCAACCGCCAAAATCTAAAAACAGAAATCAGGTATATTTTAAATGTCAATTAATATTTACTATAAATAATTAAGGAACACATGATGATTCAATTACATGTGGTTAATTAATTTATGACGTTTAATTAAATATGATGATAACATTTTTATGATTGTTAAATATTCAATTGATGATGTAAAGAAAATTCTTACTGAATTTGAACTACTGTAAATTTACAAGAAACGTCAGATTTATATTAATTCGGTTCTGAAGTTCTAAAAGAAAATTAGAAATAGAATTATAATTGTTTATCCAAATAGTATTTTTTTTAAAAAAAGAACATAAAAATGATAATGCATACATTGTATACAGTGGTGGTGGGTGGATTCATACACATTAAACCCTCGTATCTTAACACTACTGCACCAAAGTCCAGTCCGTTGTACGAGGTTGTCCGTTATATCCGGCGGCAATACTTTTTGTTATTTTTGTATGATTATCCCTCTCTGTCTGTTAGGTTGCCTGTAACAGACAGGTCGAGTGTTAAATTATTTGCACTCAATCTATTAGTTCCAGGGCTACAAAAAATAGTTCTGTTTCTTATCACATGATCTCAGCCAATTAAATGACTAAATCATTTAAGAACTGAAGAGACAGAGATGTAAAAGAGATTATCCAGAGTTCTCTCCTCTGAAAGTAATGAATTTCATTATACAGCCGTGTCTGGCTGTACCACAGGGTCTTGTGGTGAATGAAGTGAAGGTGTCATTTGTGGGTTGTAAAATATGTGCTTTTCAGGGTGTCTGGCATGTTGTTAAGCATACTTTTCAACTCAGTGAGGAAGGCATGATAAACTACCTCACTCCTTATTTTATTTTGTAAAACCTCTAGAGGTTCAAACCAGCCTTTCGGCTGATGACCTAAACAGTATCCCTCTTTTTGTAGTTAAACTCCAATAAAACATTCACTTTTTGTCCAATACTGCACTGTATTGTTCTCTCTGTCTGTGTTTTGGCTAATTGCAATTATTACTATGTGTCTTTTTCGCAAAATTGAACTGATAAATGTATTTTCACCCCATACTTGATCTTCATTTTGTAAGAAGTACTTATTCTGTAAATCAAATTTCTCAAATGAAAATTAAAATTTTAGAATCAAGAATTTCTCTAATATCTTTTAACGTATTATATGTTATTGCCATTATTTATTTTTTCTGGGAATATTTTAAACAATGATGCTACATTGACTTTAATTGGTTAAATGCACGGTTAGTAGAAAATACAAAAATTATTATTAAAATAATCCTCCGGGTTGGTCTAGTAGTAAAGTCATCGCATCAGCTGTTTAACAGGTGATTTTCAGAGACGAAGGTTCCTGGTTAAAATCCCATTAAAGGTAGTTACTTTAATATAGATTTGAATACTAGACAGTGATTATTGTTGTACTTTGATAGTTGGGGTTCTATTAATCATACTCTCTCAGGAATGGTCCTTTTTAAGGAATGGTGTATGGTGGTACACACCACACACATCATCCTCATCTCATTGGGTCATGGGGTTGCTTATTTTTCTTAAATTGAACAGATTGCAGCATCCACACATTAGGGACTAAAAAAATCATTAAAATAATGTACGTAAAATATTTTTAACAGTTAGGCCATCATTTCTTGATACTTTGTTTTACAGAATGGTTGATTTTAAAACAAAAATGACAGTAGAATAATGGTAAGGTAAATTGGCACTGAGAGTGGGGATACAAGTAAAGCTATACTGTCACTTCTTGTTATAAATGTATGCCCCTCTGCCACACGATTAGGCTGACATTCGTTAGCCTAATGCACTTATTGTTGTACTTGATCACAACATAACCTTACTGTTTTATAAACAAATCTCTTTTTGTAGGCAGTTAATTTACAGTTTATAAATTTTATTTATTAAATCAATCGTGCATCTCCTTTAATTTATTATTTAAAATTATTCCTACATAAACTAGACACAACTAATACAAAATAGGGACGTGTGGCAAACAAAACTTTTGATTTTTTTTGTCTGTTATACTGACTGTACTTTACAGAAGGTGCGGGGAATGTGTTAATGCGCATGCGCGAACCAGCGATCAAACTATCATGCCAGTATTTTACATTATTATTATCATTACTGAAGTATTTACCAAAATTTAAAGTAAAACTTACAACTCCAACAGCTTCCAAAGCGAAAAGTGTCGTACCCATATAAAGAACAAAATTTCTTGCTTCACCCACAGCTGGTACTGAATCAATTGGTCTTAAATCTCGAAATACATAATACATAGTAATACCAATACCTATAAATGTAATAACATTTGCTAATTGAGAGAAAGGTGCCAATAATTTCAAATTACGTATGTAAGTTTGTAAAATTAAAGGTATTAGTAATATTAACATATGAACTCTGACGTCTATTTCAGGAAAATACATATCAGCAACCTGAAACAAGAAAAAGAGTATTTTAAATAGTCAGGTAAAAACAATTTCATAGTTATTGTTTTTAAATACACCTTCAAGATATTTTTTTTTTAGTTTTACAATCCTCATGTCAATTTTTCAATAATAATTACCTATATTACAAAAAATAATAAATAAAAGTTTAGTTTTGACATATTTGGTAATAAGTAATTCAATAAGTTAAGCCAGAATCTTTTAGTTTTTTTTTGCTGGGGTCCCATAGATTTCTTCGCTTCCTGCATCCTACAGTCTATTCTCTTTTCTGTCTTCCCAGTGGCCCTCCCTGAGATTCCTGACTACTATACTTTTTGAACTCCCTGAATCCATATTTTCTGAGGGTAACCTCTTCTGTTTCTGTTTTCTAGATGAAAAAGGAATGCTCTTTGAGCCACCTGTTTGCTGTCATTCTTTGGACATACATGTGCCATTCCAACTGTCTGCTCTACTCAGTCTACAATGGTATCCAGGAAAGCATTTCGTTGCCATACGCTCTTCATTTCTCAAATGCTACACATAAAACCTTATGTGAGGGGCTAGTATCAACATCAGCCATATCCATTTCATAAATTTTTTCAGGAAAGCAAAAAAACTGTTTAAATTTAAACTACAGTATCTACTGTTTTGGTTAATAGTTAAAGTTATAAGTATTAAATCCCACATTAATGGGTATAAATATAATAAAAATGTGTCTTTTCAAAATCTGGGGAAACTAATTTTTTTGAATGTGGCTGGTTTTGAAACAAAAGTTTACTGTTTTTTTGTGAAATCATGGTTTTTTATTAAGGTAAGCAATGAATTTGATAATTTCAACTAATTTAATAAAGTAAATTGTTCAAAATTGATATTTTTCAAGTAGTAACAAAATTAAACAATGTTGTAACAAAACTGTCTTAAAATAACTGCGCTGGTTTGGTCATCAGCCGAAAGGCTGGTTTGAACCTGTAGAGGTTTTACTAAGTAAAACGAGGAGTGAGGTGGTTTACCATTGCCTTCCTCACTGAGTGGACAAGTAAGCTTATCAGCATGCCGGGCCCTCTGAAAAGCATATATTTTCCACTCTGCAAATGACACCTTCTCTTCATTCACTGCAGGGTCTGGCTGTATAATAAAATTCATTACTTTCAGAGGAGAAAACTCTGATTAGTGTCTTTTGCACCTCTACCTCTTCTGTTCTTAAATAATTCAGTCATTTAATTGGCTGATCGTGTGATAAGAAACAGACCTATTTATTTTAGCCCAGCAACGAACAGATTGATTGTAAATAATTTGACACTCCACCTGTCTATTATGGGCAGGGTTCTTCATTATCAGTTTTAAGTATTTATTTAATGAAATTTTATGATCAACTTGCTAACTAGATTACCTGTTTAACGTTAGTTGCTACAAACATGATGTATACACAACAGATTCCGAGTTGGTATGATATTAAGAAACCATCAACGATTGGCCTGAAATGAAGAAATAAGAGAATATTTACATAACGTTTAAATATTGAATAATTTATTATTATTATTGATGTAATTATTTCACTACTAATGAAAATAAATATTCATACATAGTGACTCAATATTCAACAACTTTTTGGGAGCAGATTCCCTAGCTAAAAATAAGAAAACATATTCACATAAACATAGGCCCAGAAACGCTTTGTTGGCAAGTTTCAGCTGGCAAAAGATTTTGCCTGGAATCAATACGGTGGTGAAATGAGGCGGTATGGAAATGTTTAAGTCGTTAATGAAGACACAATCTTGGTGGCACCTTATTGTTTTTAACCTTAAAAAAATTGAAAAACAGGTCTTGAGGGTTGGCCGATGTCAATTGTTTATTTAAAACGAATTAACACACAAAATGATCTAATGTATTGAACAATAATCTCTGGGAACTGTTAAGTGTACTCCTACCGTTATAAGTCGCACTAGACGTTTGTACACCAACTAACTAAAGACTGCAGATGAGATCTAGCCAATAACAGCCAAGGTTGGGTGTTTTTTTTTGCGTCCAGGAGACTCCAGGAGGAGTATAGGACATGTCAGTTATAACACCTGAAATACATATAAGAATCACACTATGTATCACTACTATCAAGAAAGATATTCTTGAACACTATAAAAAGTTTCACCGATCAAGTAATTTTTCAGATATTTTTTAAAGGAATGCAAATTATCACAACATTTTAAAAATTAGGGTAATTTATTCATAAATATTTTCTCCCTGCATAAGTAGGTTTTTGTTCAAATAATTTTGTGGAGTGATTAGCCACATA